>CM074314.1:600000-842500 GCA_037194245.1 Opsariichthys bidens
TATATAGTGAAGATAAAGTAGACAGAAAACAATGACAATAAATAGATTCAAATAAAGCTATGGAGCAACAGACTCAAACAATTCAGCAGCGAGGCAGACAGAAGCAATCGATCCTATGTGGTCAGAGTTGTGTTGCTTGGAATGAGTTTTGCAGGTGATGTGAACTGTTTAGCTCAGGTGACGGTTGGTAGTGCAGACTGTAGTTAGAGTTTTGCACATGTGACTCCAGTTGTGCCCACTGTCGTTTAGCAATCAAAAAAAATGTAATAATAATAATAAATGTGTAATCTAAAACTTACCCTGTTGAAATGTGTCACACAATGATGACTCCCTAAACATTCTGGCATCATGTACAGACCCTGGCCATTTGGCTTCAACATTAGTGATGAGGTGGGTTGAATCACATATTACCTAGTGGGGACCAGTAATGAGGGCGAATACCTAATTATTATAATAATGGTTTAAACACCTAAATATTTAGCACCCAAAAATATATTGTTACCTGCACATTGATGCTGTGGATTGGCTTCCTATTAACATAATCTCCTTCATTGACTGAAGGAACTTTAACAGGAATGTGAGTTCCATCAATGCACCCAATCACATTTGGGAACCCTGAAACTTAAAGTTACATAAGATAACATTACATATAAATTATAACATTTTAAAATGACTATGGCTGTATATAGAATTGATATGGATAGATTAAATAGTGCTATTAACTAAAATGGTCTCTCATAGAATATCATAGAAAGGACAAACCCGCCACTCTGTGGAATTCCTCTATAATGATTTTGGGTGGTTTATAGCCAGGGAACAGCACAAAAATGTGTAGGAACTGTTTGAGTGCAAGGCATACTGTTCGAACAGCCCTACACTTAGTTGCCTCTCCCACATGATCTGCATCGCCAACGTTATACAAAAAACTCCCCGTCGCAAAACAACGAAGGGCAATGCACAAAATGTGCTCTGTGTTAAACGCTGATCCGCGATGTGTCACATTTGATATGTACGGTTTAAAAAGATTCATTAAATAAATTAACGAATCTTTTGAAAAACAGTAAAGCTCCAAATATGAAAACACATCGATACGATTACCCTCTCACGGCGGAAAAGATTCTATAATCTGTGCTTCCACATCCACTGGATCATCTTCAAAAGGGCATGCCATGCTCCGTCACCTCTCTGAAACAAACTAACCCTGAAACTAAACCTGCCCCGGAGCAGGTTATGTTCAGATCTTAAGTTACTATGGCGACATACATACCTTGAAACTTACTTCTGTTTTTGGAACCGAAAGCTGAGGTTATCTGCCTACTTACCCTTAAACTTACCCAGGTATGTCACATAACCTGCTTTTGGAATACCCCCTGTTCTGGAGCAGTTTATGTTCAGAGAGTAAGTTGCTGTTGCTACTTACATACTCTGAAAGTTACCTCTGTTTTTTTAACCGAAATATGAGGTTATCAGCTTACTGCATGCCTGGGTATGCCACATAACCTGCTTTCTGGAATACCCCCCTGGTTTCCCTGTTTGGATTATGTTCCTGTCTCTCTTTTAAATCAACTTGGATTGTGCTTTTTTTAGTGTTGGGAAAACCAAGGCTTTCTGAAGCGTTTGAGGCTCTCATTAAATTGTGCTGAAAAACGGTTCATTACTCGAAGCTTTTCAACACTGTGCACACCTCTCTCTTTCGGCACGAATCTATATACCATTTAGTGATTTTTATTTGGATGCTGTACTTATTAGCCTATACTTCATGTGCATTTGTTTGACTGTATATTACGTCTTGTTTTCTGAAAAATGTTTCAAAATGAAGTGCAAGGTTAAAACATTTGAAAAAATATCTGTCAGTAAGTGTAAGAAAAAAAACAATTATTATTATTATTATTATTTTTTTTTTTTAAGACTTAATATTTTGTGGAATTTTGATTTTTTAAGCAAATGTTCAGTGGCTTTTGTGATGAACACATGCAGAAGCACAAAAACATACAAATGTGTGACAAAAGACTAAATATATCTTTAATTATAAAACCGCCACAGACTCGCACCATAGAAACAAATCAGTGCTTGAAATCACAGCTTATTTAGTGGGCTGTTAATCCTAACCATGTATGAATGATTCCTCAATCTGTGGTCTGCTGTGTTTGCTGCAGGGTAAACTTTCGGTACGATAGACTTGAGTTCAAGCAGCATGAAAGTAAAAAATTGGAGTCAGAAAGGTAAATGCTGATGGCTGGGGATTCCCCAGGCACGTCTTTCGATAGGAGCTCTGCTAATGTCGGTAATTTCTCTATAACAGATTTGTCTATTTGAGAAGTAGTCTATAGAAATATAAAATAGAAATGACTCCCAATTATTTTCCTGCAGGTCTTTTTTGTTGGTAGAAAATTACACATCAGGGGGAGAGAAAGAGAAATGCTGACCATGTATATGGGCCTCCCTGGTTGTGAAACAGATGTGTGAGGGAATCTGACAGATATAAAATAAATGAATGCAATGTGGCAATGAAAACAGAAGAATTCTCCCCAAGACTGTTAGAAAAAAAATGCATGGAGTTTGCAGCATGACTGTCTTAATGTCTTCTTTTCTTACAGTAATTGCATGCTTTCTTAGTATTTCACTGCCTTTTTTACCTGCTTGGTAACTCAATTTTGTGAAAGTTGCAAAATCATATTTGCAGTAATGGAAATGTCTATCAAGACCATAATTAAATTCTCGCAGCGTCATTGCAGGTAACTAATTACACAATTTAATATGATGTGGATATGACAAAATATCACTTCAAATTAACACTAATGTAACAGTCACTGCCTGTCACAAGGTTTATTGTATTTATGGTTGCTATGTTCTTCCTGGACTCTAGGGGGAGATGGAGCATACTCATTATGGTATATAACAGGAAACGGTAGATTAAATGGTAGGGTATGTTTGTTGGTCAAGTCAAGTCACCTTTATTTATATAGTGCTTTTTACAAAGCAAATTGTGGCAAAGCAGCTTTACATTAATAATTGGCAAATAATTTTGGCTGCACAGCAGCTCCCAAAGAAAATGGTGTCATTGTGCAGCTTATTCTATATATTATTGATTCATTCTGTTGCAAAGATCTGTAGTTATTAGTCTAGTTAATTTAGGTATATCAGCACTGCAGAAAACAGTGACATAATCGTCCGGCTCAGCTCAGTTCACATACAAAGGCGCCAAATGCAGGCACATCAAAAACACTCCTGAATATCAAGCAAGTGTCCCCAACTTAAGCAAGCCAAAGGCAACAGCGGCAAGGAACCAAAACTCCAACAAATGGAGAAAAAAACCTTGGGAGAAACCAGGCTTAGTCGGGGGGCCAGTTCTCCTCTGGCCAATGGTGAACACTTGTCCGATACTCAGGCAGAGTTACAGGTCATTAAACCGATTTGGAATTGCAACAGTCAAAATATTTAATCTAGTTCCATCTAGTTTAAGATCTTTTTGATCACGCCGGTATGGGACGGTTTGTTGGGATATGTGCCACAAGGTCTTCACAAAGGATGAGCTAGTTAACACAGTCTCCGCCGACACCCCAGGGCCACGTTGCTGCCGCACACAGGCACAGGTTCCCTGTCCAACCCGGACACGGCCCAATCACGTTAATTGGTAAACCTCGGGATAAGCAGAGAGACAAAAATTAGCGTAGACGCCATTCTTCTTCAGATGTAACGAGTACATCTGGTGTTATAGGATGTGTTCCCGGTTCCGGCTGACCTGATTTATGCAGCCTAACAATCCTTTAACGGATATGAAGACAAAAGTTTATAGTGCGTCATGTGTATGCCAGGTTAAATTATTGATGGTTTTTAGTCTAGATTTAAACTGACAGAGTGTGTCTGCTTCCCAAACAATGCTAGGAAGATCGTTCCAGAGTTTAGGTGCCAAACAGGAAAAGGATCTACCGCCTGCGGTTGATTTTGATATTCTAGGTATTAACAACTGCCCAGAATTCTGAGATCGTAATAGACGCAAAGGACTATAATGCATTAAGAGCTCACTCAGATACTGGGGAGCTAAGCCATTTAGTGCTTCGTATAGATTTTAAAATCTTGCTAATTACTTACAATGTTTAATAGGGAGCCAGTGCAGTTTTGACAGAACCGGGCTAATATGGTCATATTTCCTGGTTCTAGTAAGGACTCTAGCAGCTGCGTTTTGGACCGGCTGTAATTTGTTTATCACGCAAGCAGGGCAACCACCCAGTAGAGCATTACAGTAATCTAGTCTCGAGGTCATAAACGCATGAACTAGCTGTTCCGCATTTGTCATTGAGAGCATATGTGGTAATTTCGATATATTTTTAAGATGGAAGAATGCGGTTTTACATATGCTAGACATGTGGCTTTCAAATGAAAGATTGGTATCAAAGAGCACACCCAGGTTCCTAACCGACGAAGATGTCTTAACAGAGCAGCCATCAAGTGTTAGACAGTATTCTAGGTTATTATGTGCTGAAGTTTTTGGTCCAATAATTAGAATCTCTGTTTATTCTGAATTTAGTAGTAGGAAATTACTAGTCATCCAATTTTTTATATCAGCTACGCATTCTGTTAATTTTGAGAATTGGTAGGTTTCGTCAGGGCGCTAGGAAATATAGAGCTGAGTATCATCAGCGTAACAGTGAAAACTAATGCCATGCTTCCTAATGACATCTCCCAAGGGTAGCATGTACAGAGTGAAAAGCAACGGTTCTAGAACTGATCCTTGTGGTACTCCATATTTAACTTGTGATCAAAATGACTTCTCTTCGTTTACTACTACAAACTGATAACGGTCTGATAAGTATGTTTTGAACCATGCCAATGCAATTCCACTAATTCCAGCATAATTTTCTAGTCTATTCAAAAGAATATTGTGGTTGATAGTGTCAAAAGCAGCACTGAAGTCTAGTAACACTAATAGAGAGATACAACCACGATCTGATGATAAGAGTAAATCCTTCGTAACTCTAATGAGAGCAGTCTCAGTACTATGGTACGGTCTAAATCCTGACTGGAAATCCTCACAGATACCATTTCTTTCCAAGTAGGACCTAAGTTGAGATGATACTGCCTTTTCTAGTATTTTTGACAGAAAAGGTAGATTGGAGATCGGTCTGTAATAAACTAATTCTCTAGGATCAAGTTGTGTTTTTTTAATAAGAGGTTTGATAATAGCCTGCTTAAAATTTTTCGGTACATAACCTAGTGATAAAGATGAATTAATGATCTTAAGAAGAGGATCCATAACCTCTGGAAGCATCTCTTTCAATAGCTTAATTTAATAGGAGGTCTAACATACATGTTGTTGATTTCGATGATTTAACAAGTTTAGACAATTCTTCCTTTCCTATAACAGCGAATGACTGGAATTTTTCCTCAGGGATACTACAATCCACTGTCTGATGTGATACTGTCGTAGACAGTTGCATGGCTATAATTTTCTCTCTAATGTTGTCAATCTTGCAAGTAAAGAAGTTCATAAAGTCATTACTGCTGTGCTGTTTGGAAACATCAGAAGTTGAGGCTGTATTTCTCGCTAATTTAGCCACTGTATTAAATAAGTACTTAGGGTTGTGTTTATTTTCTTCAAAACGATTTGAAAAATAAGCAGATCTAGCGGTTTTTAAGGCCTTTCTGTACTCAATCATTTTCTCTCTCCATGAAATACGAAAAACTTCTAGTTTTGAATTCTTCCAGCTGCGCTCCATTTTTCTGGCTACTCTCTTAAGGGCCCGAGTGTGCTCTTTATACCATGGCGTTGGACTAATATCCTTAAACTTTTTTAAGCGCAAAGGAGCGACAGAGTCTAGAGTGTTGGTAAAGAGAGCGTCAATAGTTTCTGTTGCAACATCGAGTTCTTCTAAGCTGTCCGGTTTGCTAAGTTAATGAAACTGATCAGGAAGATTATTTACTATTATTATTTTATTTCAATTTTTAGTGGTAGAAGTGATGGTTCTAACATATTTGTGGCAGAGAGACCGTTTTGCATCCTTGGTTAAATGTAGCACGCATGAGACTAGATAATGATCTGAGACATCATTGCTCTGCTGCAGAATTTCAACGGCATCAATATCGATTCCATGTGACAATATTAGATCTAGAGTATGCTTACGACAATGAGTGGGTCCTGACACGTGTTGTCTAACTCCAATAGAGTTTAGAATATCTGTTAATGCCAATCCCATTGTGTCTTTTTCATTATCTACATGTATATTAAAATCACCAACAATAAGGACTTTATCCACAGCCAGTACTAACTTCGATAGAAAATCAGCATATTCTTTGATAAAATCTGTATGGTGCCCTGGTGGCCTGTATAAAGTAGCTAGCACAAATTTCAAATGAGATTTTTCACTTACATTATATAATGTTACATAGAGCACCATCACTTCAAAATAGATATATTTCAAAGACTTTGGAGCAATACTGAAGATATTACTATAGATTACAGCAACACCTCCCCCTTTACCTTTCTGACGAGGTTTGTGTCGATAATAGTAACCTTGAGGGCTAGACTCATTAAAAGGAATATAATCGTCTGGTTTTAGCCAAGTTTCTGTCAAACACAGCACATCTAGATTATTTTCTGTGATGATATCATTTACAATAAGTGCTTTTGAAGAAAGGGATCGAATATTCAGCAACCCAAGCTTTATCATTTGTTTATCTTTATCATCTCTGTTTTTTACTTGTTGAACATCAATTAAATTATCACCCGTAAATGGGTTTGGAAGTTTTCTGTATTTATTAGTTCGGGGTACAGACACAGTCTCTATGTGATGATATCTAGGTGAAAGAGTCTCTATGTGTTGGGATTTATCTGACTTCTGTGACGTGAGACAGCAAGCAGACGGTCGGTTTAGCCAGTCTGTCTGCTTCCTGACTTGGGCCCCAGTTAGTCAAGGTTGAGCTCTAAGACTATGTGCCATATTACTAGAGAGAAGAGCGGCACCACCCCAGGAGGGATGAATACCATCTCTTTTCAACAGGTCAGGTCTGCCCAAAAACTTTTCCAATTGTCTACGAAACCTATATTATTCTGTGGACACCACTTAGACAGCCAGCCATTGAGTGACGATAGTCTGCTAATTATCTCATCACTCCTACGAGCAGGAAGGAGCCCAGAAAAAATTAGTGTCTGACATCGAACGTGTAAGTTCACACACCTCTTTAATGTTAATTTTGGTGATCTCCGACTGGCGAAGTCAAACATCATTAGCGCCGATGTGAATAACAATCTTAAGAGTATTTACGATTAGCATTAGCCAGCACTTTTAAATTTGCTTTGATGTCAGGCGCTCTGGCTCCCTGCAAACATGTGACTATGGTAGCTGTTGTCTCTATTTTCATGTTCCGTGTAATAGAATCGCCAATATCGCTAAGCTAGTCGCATCCAAAACAGTACCTGAAGCCCTTGCATTCTTACTATCCTCAATTAAAGTTTGGATGTGTGTCTCTAATTCTAAGATTTTCTTTGTCAGCCTGACTATTTCCCTACATTTATGACATGTGAATCCCTCATCGCAGACAGAGAAAGCTATACTATGCATGTGACAGGCAGTGCAAGTAACAATGAAAGGAGAAGATGATATAGTTTACCGTGTTCGTAGACCAATCCCACTTACCAGTTGTTTGATGAACTTGTAGAAAAAGGAGAGCACAACAGAAATGACTGTGGGCACGGATAACACAAACTAGCGTAATGCTAACGTGTTGTGATAGTGATTTAGATTAAAAGATTAAAAACCAGCGATGTCAGATTAATGTGATAGGCAATATAAGACAATATCAGATATATAGTGAAGATAAAGTAGACACCAAACAATGACAATAAATAAATTCAAAACAAAGAAGAACAAGAAAAGATGAACAACAAAAACAGAAACTACAGCTTCAGCCACAGTCTTAGTTGAAATCAACTGAAGATTAAAGACATTCAATTTTTGAAGATCTGATTAATCAACTCCACAAACAGCATTACCAGCTTCACTTATTACTGACCAGACTGACTTTATTTTATTTTTTTCACATGTCTACAGAGCTCTTATTGAGAATTAACATAGATGTTAATAATCATGTTTGAATGTTGAAGTTAATTATGCTCTGATATAGAAGTTATATAGATCGTAATTGAATTAGACCTGTTATTGGTAGGTTTGAATTTGTGGGGAGGAGCCTCAACTATAAAGAGTCTGGCTGTTTAGACAAAAGGAGAAGAAAGAGAACTGAGTGTGATGGTTGGACTAGTAGCCAACATGTGGATATACATTATGTAAATATTATTTTCTTTGTTTTGTTTTATATATATATATTTTTTTCTTTTTACTTTGTGTATCGTGTATTGGAACTTGGTGGATGGAACCTCATTACACTGTTTGGAGCATGCCCTGATGAGAAAATTAAATCACCTTTAAGGGACTTCAGAGTTTTTTTAAACTTTTTTATTGCTGCCTGCTTAGCCACTGTGGAGTCTACACCACCACAAGCTGACTAACAGTTTGAAGCTGGGCTACAAGTTCTGCAGTTACAGGCCATTCTACTGGAACCACAATTCCACTGCATGGCCGGTCTGGGATGTTGGTAGTGTTCCAGTTAGTCTTTTCTTCAAAGTAGATACCTTTTTATGGCCATATGATGAATATAAATGCAATGGATTAGCTGAAAATTTAACAAATTAAATGTGTTCAATCCAGTTATCTCTCCCTGTCAGGATATCTCAGACTTTGGTCTGATATTTAAAGTAGTCAGCAATCAGTACAAGAGGTGATGTAAAATAATTGAAAAGAGTTTATCTTAGTTACATAATGTTAATTGCATCATCTTTTTAGTTAATGTTAATAAACAAAACCTTCACTCAAAAAAATGAAACCTTGACTTTAATTAATTTCTTTCTTGTCAACAGGTTCCACAAAAATTAATTATGTAAGTTGAAAACAAATATCTCAAGGTTATCTAACTTAATGTGGTTGTTTTAGAGAGAAATAATATTTTTGAGTCAAGCCAAATATTACCACTTATTTTTGCTCAACGTGAGATGTTTGAGTTTTACTAACTTAAGTCAGTCAGTTCAAAGTAAACTAATCATTTTACAACAAAACATTCAAATAGGAATAGTATGTTGTACTGACAAAGGCTTAGTAAGTATAGTTGACTTACACGTGAGTTCTAGTGACTAAAAAAGAACCGTAGAGTGTACTTGATAATTACTTTAAATAAAATGTTACCATTGTTGTGTTTAGCATGCTGAATGTTGAAGTCTGTGTGACACATCTGGAGTCAATTACTAAATATTATCACAAATTTACAGGAATTGTACCAACCCACTTAAAAGTTTCACTAACTATTTATTTGTGTTACTATTAACTTAATAAACAATCATTATTTGGAATAAGATATAAAATTCACATCATTCATAATTTTACTTCATACTTCAATAATATGATATTCATATATATATATATGAATAGCAAATTTTGGTCACATATGTATATATGAACTGTGATTTCTTGTTGCATCTCTGCATCCAAACAGAACATAAATGAACTTATAAGAATATAAATGAAGTGCCCAAGCAAAGGAAACACCATCCACCATAATGGTTAGTCCAAAATAAAACATTTTAGGAAAATTAATGTCAATTTATGAAGTCAACTTATATGATGTTCTCTCAAATTTTTCAGTTGAATTGACAATTGAACATTTAAGATGACTTTGGCAAATCAGTGAATTCAAACAGAGAAAGATAACTGCAGAAGTGGAGGAAATGAGGGAAGAGTCTATCAAGAAAAGCCATACGTCAAAACTTTTTTTTTTTTTTTTTGCTTGACAAAGTGGTACTCAAACCAATAAATTAATCTTTACTTGGGGTTTATGAGTAAAACAAGACATAGTATGTGAATAGTACAGATTACTAGAGATTTGCAATTAAGTTAAGACATTAAGTAAACTTAACTAAAAAATATGAGTTAAAATCACTATTGGATTTTACAGTGTACTAACTTTTGGTCCAAACTGATTCCTCAAAATTTTGTACACTCACTGAGCATTTTATTAACCCCTCTAGGGTCTTTGGGGTCTTTTTGGACCCCAAACAATGTTTACTAAAATTAAAAACAATGTTGTCTTTGTACAGTGGTTAATCTTTTCTGGATCTACAAAAAAAAAAAAAAAAATGGAGTTATGTTAGTGTGTTTAAAAAAAAGACAAGTTTTGCAAATAACAGACCATATAACTTAAAATAATTTAAAATTTAAATTTAAAACATACATGATATGTTAAAAACTGAAATTATTAGTTGCTACTGATAATTAAAGGTAAACAGGATACAAACAGAAATTAGCTACTCAGAACTAACAAATGAGATTTGGGGTTTCATGGCAGTTGGGGTCGCACTATACTGCCACCCTCTGGATGTAAGAATTTTTTTACTTAACATAAATGGTTTGTGTTTAGACAACACGTTAGGATTTTGTACAGTTAAGTTGAGACATAATTACGTGGACCTTAATAAAAAAAAAAACATTTCAAGTCAAAAAATTCAATTATTATAAGTAAACTGAATATAAATATATTATATAAAGTGAACAACCGGCTGTGTTCATTTTTTTGAGTGTTATTTTAAAGTGCTACCAATTATTGCTTCACAACATTTTCCTGAAACATTAAAAACCTTGAGATGACAATACAGCACAGAACATAAATAAATGAATATTGGATATATTAAAACATTAATACATAACATATAAAAGCATAAAGAAACAAAAATGAATTTAGATGTTTGTGACTGATATTCAGATGTCAAGCCAACTCTGTTTAATCTTGAAAAATGCAGAGAAATAATAAGTGTGTAATAATTTAATACTGCGTAATGTTGCGCAAATGCCAAGTACAAATATTGCTATCACTAAACAATAAGTACTCATAAAATTTGGCCTATTTACTATATAAAGAATATAAAAGCTGATCTCACTGAGGCCAGTGTTAAGTGGGAGCTAGGGTGGATACTGGCCACCTAGATGATTGTTTTGCTATCTATCTGAGGAGCTCTGTGCCCGCAGCTAAAATACAACAAAAGCATAATTTTCTCTTCATTTTCACAAAATGAGACATTTGATTTCCTTAGCAGTTGCTTAAGTCTGTTAATAGTTTATAATCTATAGATTCACGTGATAATGACTGGTCTATTGATAAGCTTCAATCTGACTGGCTAAAAAGTGCGAATGATTCGGGTGCAAGGTGTGAGCTGCCAGTACATTTTAGGACATCCTCACACCTCAGTCGTCGTACAACAACAACAAAAAAAAAAACGTCTGAAGTATAGTCTGAAGTTAGGGCTGACTAAAAGGCTTCAGTCATTGAACAAACCGGCATTGCGCCTCAAACTGAAAGGCTTCAGGTCTCAGGAAAAATGACGTCAGGTGTCAGGTCTACGAAACAGCCTCAGAACAAAGGGCATCGGATGAAAAGGCATCGGATGAAGCAGACATTTTTTTTTTTTTGCTGTTGTTTTGTTTTTGTTTTTTGTATAACTTTCTATTGGATTTCTTATCCCATCATAATGCCATCCTTCAGTTATATATTTCTTTCTCCCCCTTTTTTTATATTTATCTGTAACTATTCCCAAATTGATGTAAGGTGTGTGTGTGTTAATTATAGAATCTATCCATTGATGGTATTCAAGTAGGCTACACTTTAAAATCTAATTAGTTGGACTTACTTTAAAAAAAAGCATGCAAACCAATTGCCTTAAAAAAACTAAGTGAAATAAGTATAGTATGTTGTACTGACGAAAGCTTATTAAGTAAGACTTTATACATAAGTTCTAGTGACTAAAAAAGTACTGTAGAGTGTACTTGATAATTTACTTTAAATAAAATGTAATTGTTACCATTGTTATGTTTGAATGCCGAATGCATGCTGAATGTTGAAGTCTGTGTGACAATTAGTAATTACACTTATTTGTAATTAGTCTATTACAAAATATTGTCACAAATTTAAAAGAATTGTATCAACCCACTTAAAAGTTTCACCAACTGTTTAAGTGTGTTTATAAGTGCTATTTTAAAATGATTGATATTTGGCATAAATTGAGATTGTTCATATTTATAGCTATATATATATGATATATATATATATATATATATATAAATAGCTATATTATTTTTTTTTGCTTGACAAAGTGGTACTCAAACCAATCAGTTAATCATTACTTGGGGTTTATGAGTAAAAAAAGACAGTATGTGAATAGTACAGATTAGTAGAATTTTGCAATTAAGTTAAGACATTAAGTAAAGTTAACTAAAAAGTATCAGTTAAAATCACTGATGAATTTTACAGTGTATTTATGAAATCCTTTAGCAATGTCCTTTGTTATTATAGCGGGGGGGGGGGGGGATGTGAGCTATAGGCTACCTTATGTTTTATTCTTACAGCTTTAATTAAATAATATTACTTATTATAGGTTCTATACAGAAAAGAAAATGACGATTTTCATTTGTTCTGCACAAAAACAGCAATTAACCTAATTTAAATGTAATACGTCTCTGACAGTAGGTGGCGCTGCAACAGCAGAAAAAAAGCCTTTCCTTAGTAAACGTACACAAAGCAGCTGTGCTTAATAGCTCAAAAGATTTTTTTTTTACTTCCCATATGAAAATTAACCATGGTTTTACTACAAATAAAGCAAAAAACATGGTTATTGTAATTAACCATGGTTTAGCTACAGTTTATGGTATTTGTAGTAAAACTATTGTTATATTGTTTCTTATTGTTATAAATCGACAAAAAAAGCATAGTTACTATACTTTTACTATTATAAAACCATGGTTAATTTTCAAGTGTTCATGATAGTTTGCAATGCAAGCTAGTTGCAATGTGTTATTTAGCCAACTTTTTATACATGCAAATAAAACTAGCAAATAATACAAATTTACAAGTGCATGTTTTATACATCTTAGTGTAACATTTAACGGTTAGAAAACTGTGTACATGTGACGTCACATTGAGGCGAGGCAATTTGCTCCCTTCTAAGTCCTCTGATGCCTAATTGTACGAGACCTGACATTGTTTTTCCTGAGACCTGAAGCCTTTTAGTGAGAGGTGCGATACCGTTTTGTCATCATCTCATTCATTGATTGAATTATTAAAGTCTGAGGCATGATGCCTTTTCATTGTCATCTTTATTTATATAGCGCTTTTTACAATGCAAATTGTGGCAAAGCAGCTTTACATTAATAAGAAAATGGTGTCATTGTGCAGCTTATTCTATATATTATTCATTCATTCCGTTGCAAATATCAGTAGTTATTAGTCTACTTAATTTAGGTATATCAGCACTGCAGAAAACAGTGACGTAATCGTCCGGCTCAGCTCAGTTTGTATACAACGGCGCCAATGCAGGCATATCAAAACACTGCTGAATATCAAGCAAGTGTCCCCAACTTAAGCAAGCCAAAGGAACCAAAACTCCAACAAATGGAGAAAAAAACCTTGGGAGAAACCAGGCTTAGTCGGGGGCCAGTTCTCCTCTGGCCAACAGTGAACACTTGTCCGATACTCAGGCAGAGTTACGGGTCATTAAACCGATTTGGAATCGCAACAGTCAAAATATTTAATGACTGTATGACTTGTATGACTGAGGTCTGGGGATGTCCTAAAACGTACACCGTAATACGGGGAAGTCTCAAAATACACACACACAAATCCCAAGGTGATTCACATGCTAATGTGAGGATAAACTCGCAAGTTTCAAACATTCAAAACTTTTTGTGTACACTTGTTTATCTATGAATTGTGTTTTGCATTTGTGAAATGTATTTTATGAATATATCATTTTATTTCATGCACATTAATTGCTTTTTGTGAATGTTTTTTTTTTTTCGCGCACTTGAATTGTTTTTTTTGTGCGCATGTGAAATCGTCTACGCATGTGCGCATCATGTTTTTTTTTGCGTGAATTACACTGGAGTCTAATCTGGCTCCACAATAAACTGATTTGTAAATCACAAATGAAAAAATGAGAAATCTGGCCAAAATCTCATTTTTGGTTTGTTAAACTAAATGATAAAAACAAATAAATGAGCCATCTTTACATTTCTTGTTATTCCATTCCAAACCGGAAATTAAATGACAAAACGTAGACGGACCGACGTGAATATGGAAAAAACGTCTTAACTTACTGAACTCAAAACTCAACAGTCTCGTATTATAGCTAAAGTTATGAAACCCTGTTGCACTGTTTGGATTTACCATGGATTCCCCATGTTTTTAAACCACTTTCGATGTGTCCATCAAAATCCGAAAAAAAAAAAAAAAACATATTTCAAGCTTGGCTGACGCTCGCTTCAATTTCCAATTTTCAAACAACAAAGTAATGCTAAGACATATTCAGTCGATGTGGTTGTGCTGGGACACCAGGTCATCCAACCATGACCGTTGGTGTGAGAAAGCTCTCCTAAGAGGCTTTCTCATGAACTTTAACACCAACTTGATGTGTTGGGACCCAAGGTCAAATGAGTTGTTCTGTTCTCTGTGAGCACTGAAATCACTTTAGCGGTTTCTGAAAACTTCACTGTACAGTTTGAGGGCTCCAAATAGCTGAAGTAAGAATGAATATAAAATTTAAAAAGGACCTATTATGCTTTACTTTTTCAATTTTCATTTTCTTTAGTGTGTAATGTTGCTACTTGAGCATAAAATGTCCACTCCAAAGGGAGTTATTCTATTCTATTTGATAAGCAAGGTTTCTAAACTTCCTGAAATACCTCAATTGTAATCTTGAGTTTTCTTCCAGGAACGAACACATCACAATCTTCCTCATTTGAATACTTCCAGCTCAAGGCATACAAAATAGTCGAGTCAAGTCAAGTCATCTTTATTTATATAGCGCTTTTTACAATGCAAATTGTGGCAAAGCAGCTTTACATTAATAAGAAAATGGTGTCATTGTGCAGCTTATTCTATATATTATTGATTCATTCCATTGCAAAGATCAATAGTTATTAGTCTAGTTAATTTAGGTATAGCAGCACTGGAGAAAACAGTGATGTAATCGTCCGGCTCAGCTCAGTTCACATACAACGACGCCAATGCAGGCGTATCAAAAACACTGCTGAATATCAAGCAAGTGTCCCCAACTTAAGCAAGCCAAAGGAACCAAAACTCCAACAAATGGAGAAAAAAACCTTGGGAGAAACCAGGCTTAGTCGGGGGGCCAGTTCTCCTCTGGCCAACAGTGAACACTTGTCCGATACTCAGGCAGAGTTACGGGTCATTAAACCGATTTGGAATCGCAACAGTCAAAATATTTAATCTAGTTCCATCTAGTTTAAGATCTTTTTGATCATGGGACAGTTTGTTGGGATATGTGCCACCGGCTGATGAGTCGGTAAGGTCTTAACAAAGGATAAGCTAGTTAACACAGTCTCCGCCGACACCATAGGGCCACATTGCTGCCGCACACAGGCACAGGTTCCCCGTCCGACCCGGACACGGCCCGGATCCAGCCAATCACACTAATTGGTAAATCTCGGGATAAGCAGAGAGACAAAAAAATTAGCGTAGACGCCATTCTTCTTCTGACGTACCGAGTACATCTGGTGTTATAGGAAGTGTTCCCAGTTCCGGCTGACCTGATCTATGCAGCCTAACAATCCTTTAATGGATATGAAGACAAAAGTTTATAGTGCGTCATGTGTATGCCAGGTTAAATAGATGCGTTTTTAGTCTAGATTTAAACTGACAGAATGTGTCTGCTTCCCGAACAATGCTAGGAAGATTGTTCCAGAGTTTAGGTGCCAAATAGGAAAAGGATCTACCGCCTGCGGTTGATTTTGATATTCTAGGTATTAACAACTGGCCAGAATTCTGAGATCGTAATAGACGCGAAGGACTATAATGCATTAAGAGCTCACTCAGGTACAGGGGAGCTAAGCCATTTAGTGCTTTGTAAGTAATTAGCAAGATTTTAAAATCTATACGATGTTTAATAGGGAGCCAGTGCAGTTTTGACAGAACCGGGCTAATATGTTCATACTTCCTGGTTCTAGTAAGGACTCTAGCAGCTGCGTTTTGGACCAGCTGTAATTTGTTTATCACGCGAGCAGGGCAACCACCCAGTAGAGCGTTACAGTAATCTAGTCTCGAGGTCATGAACGGATGAACTAGCTGTTCCGTATTTGTCATTGAGAGCATATGTCGCAATTTAGATATATTTTTAAGATGGAAGAATGCGGTTTTACATATGCTAGAAATGTGGCTTTCAAATGAAAGATTGGTATCAAAGAGCACACCCAGGTTCCTAACTGACGAAGACGACTTAACAGAGCAGCCATCAAGTGTTTAACAGTATTCTAGGTTATTATGTGCTGAAGTTTTTGGTCCAATAATTAGAATCTCTGTTTTTTCTGAATTTAGTAGTAGGAAATTACTAGTCATCCAATTTTTTATATCAGCTACGCATTCTGTTAATTTTGAGAATTGGTAGGTTTCATCAGGGCGCGAGGAAATATAGAGCTGAGTATCATCAGCGTAACAGTGAAAGCTAATGCCATGCTTCCTAATGACATCTCCCAAGGGTAGCATGTACAGAGTGAAAAGCAACGGTTCTAGAACTGAGCCTTGTGGTACTCCATATTTAACTTGTGATCGAAATGACGTCTCTTCATTTACTACTACAACCTGATAATGGTCAGATAAGTATGATTTGAAACATGCCAATGCAATTCCACTAATTCCAGCATAATTTTCTAGTCTATTTAAAAGAATATTGTGGTCAATAGTGTCAAAAGCAGCACTGAGGTCTAGTAACACTAATAGAGAGATACAACCACGATCTAATGATGAGAGCAAATCATTTGTAACTCTAATGAGAGCAGTCTCAGTACTATGGTACGGTCTAAATCCTGACTGGAAATCCTCACTGATACCATTTCTTTTCAAGTAGGATTTCCAAGTATTTTTCCTCGGGGATACTACAATCCACTGTCTGATGTGATACTATAATAGACAGTTGCATGGCTATAATTTTCTCTCTAATGTTGTCAATCTTGCAAGTAAAGAAGTTCATAAAGTCATTACTGCTGTGCTGTTTGGAAACTTCTAAAAGATTTGAAAAATAAGCAGATCTAGCGGTTTTTTACGGCCTTTCTGTACTCCATCATTTTCTCTCTCCATGAAATCCGAAAAACTTCTAGTTTTGAATTCTTCCAGCTGCGCTCCATTTTTCTTGCTGCTCTCTTAAGGGCCCGAGTGTGCTCGTTATACCATGGTATATTAAGTGCTTTTGAAGAAAGGGATCGAATATTTAGCAACCCAAGCTTTATCATTTGTTTATCTTTATAATCTCTGTTTACTACTTGTTGAACATCAATTAAATTATCACCCGTAAATGGGTTTGGAAGTTTTCTGTATTTATTAGTTTGGGGTACAGACATAGTCTCTATCTGATGATATATAGGTGAAAGAGTCTCTATGTGTTGGGATTTATCTGAATTCTGTGACGTGAGACAGCTAGCAGACGGTCGGTTTAGCCAGTCTGTCTGCTTCCTGACCTGGGCCCCAGTTAGTCAAGGTTGAGCTCTAAGACTATGTGCCTTATTACTAGAGAGAAGAGCAGCACCACCCCAGGAGGGATGAATACCATCTCTTTTCAACAGGTCAGGTCTTCCCCAAAAACTTTTCCAATTGTCTATGAAACCTATATTATTCTGTGGACACCACTTAGACAGCCAGCCATTGAGTGATGATAGTCTGCTAATTATCTCATCACTCCTACGAGCAGGAAAGGGTCCAGAAAAAATTACAGTGTCTAACATCATACGTGCGAGTTCACACACCTCTTTAATATTAATTTTGGTGATGTCCGACTGGCGAAGTCGGATAAAGAGGCAAGACCTGGTTGAGTTTGTTGAAACCCACAGTTATGGTATGGGACATGACATTTCCGAAACATGCTCAAAGTAGTTGACCAATCACAACACACTGGTCCAGCTGACCAATCAGGAGCACATTGCACTTTTTGGAAGGAGGGGCTTTGAGACAGGAACTAAAAAGTACGTTACTGACAGACTGGGATGAGGTGCAGTAATAATGTAAAATATGTGAAAGATAATGTTTTTTGAACATTCAAGCATAAAATCCTATTCTAGTAGAGCCCAAAAATAAAAACAAATAAAAAAACATTTAAATAAAAAAAATAAAAACAATAATAGGGAAAAACATATGTATCTACATATATATTTTTCCACAGGGAACTTTACAGTGTAAATCTGGCCCCATTTCCACCAAAGATGCTAAAGAATATCCACATCCGACAGATCGCTCGTGTCAGTGGTGGAGGACTAAGAAATGCATACCTCTTAAAGACATACCTCGCTCAGAATCCCCCACCAGCTCGACCTGTGAGCCCCAGGATCTCAGTTTCCCCTGTGCCTCAATTGCAGCAGGTCCCGAACCACCATGCAGGCATGCGCCTGTCCTAATTCCCCCGAGAAAAGAAACAGGTGGGAACGGAGTTTTTTTTCATACAGTGTCAGATAAACGCTGACACGGAGGGAACACACTTTATGAAGTGCTTGCCAGATCCCATGATAATCATCATCACACGCTTCAAAACAAACAGCCTCCTGAAGACAAAAAGCTGGTGAAGTGTAGTCTAGATTGTGTACAATATTGAAGGGGTGGATTGTGGAATCCACTGCCGCTTCAATATATATATATAACTGTAACTGTAAGTAACTGTAAATCTAAATGCAGTAGTGCAAATTGGCCAAGAAAAAACCACACAAACTTTCATGGGTAAAATTGCTATCCTACAATAAAATCTTTTCAGGACTGTGTGCCACGCACGGGAATCAGCGTATGAATCTCAACAATGGTGACAATCAACAAACAAAGTAAAAGATCAACTCTGGACATCATGAAAGACATTACTAAAAGTCAGCACAAAAGCAACAGCAAAAATCAAGGCAATAAGAATTATAGAAATCGCATATATAGAAAAATAACCAGACTATTCAGCAACATAATTTATTCTTGCCGCAATGCATGCTGGGAGTTTTGTACCCAGCATGCATTACAGCAAGAAGCTTTTGATTGTCACCATTGTTTAGATTCATATCCCAGTTGTTGATATCTGTGTGACTCTCGGCGCTAATGATGTCCGACTTCGCCAGTCGGAGATCACCAAAATTAACATTAAAGAGGTGCGTGAAATCGCACGTATGATGTCAGACACTGTAATTTTTTCTGGACCCCTTCCTGCTCGTAGGAGTGATGAGATAATTAGCAGACTATCATCACTCAATGGCTGGCTGTCTAAGTGGTGTCCACAGAATAATATAGGTTTCATAGACAATTGGAAAAGTTTTTGGGGCAGACCTGACCTGTTGAAAAGAGATGGTATTCATCCCTCCTGGGGTGGAGCTGCTCTTCTCTCTAGTAATATGGCACATAGTCTTAGAGCTCAACTAACTGGGGCCCAGGTCAGGAAGCAGACAGACTGGCTAAACCGACCGTCTGTTAGCTGTCTCACGTCACAGAATTCAGATAAATCCCAACACATAGAGACTCTTTCACCTAGATATCATCAGATAGAGACTGTGTCTGTACCCCGAACTAATAAATACAGAAAACTTCCAAACCCATTTAAGGGTGATAATTTAATTGATGTTCAACAAGTAGTAAACAGAGATTATAAAGATAACAAAATGATAAAGCTTGGGTTGCTGAATATTCGATCCCTTTCTTCAAAAGCACTTATTGTAAATGATATTATCACAGAAAATAACCTAGATGTGCTGTTTGACAGAAACCTGGCTAAAACCAGACGATTACATTACTTTAAATGAGTCTAGCCCTCAAGGTTACTATTATCGACACGAACCTCGTCAGAAAGGTAAAGGGGGAGGTGTTGCTGTAATCTATAGTAATATCTTCAGTATTACTCAAAAGTCTTTCAAATATATCTCTTTTGAAGTGATGGTGCTCTATGTAAGTTTAGATAATGTTAGTGACAACTCTCATTTGAAATTTGTGTTGGCTACTGTATACAGGCCACCAGGGCACCATACAGATTTTATCAAAGAATTTGCTGATTTTCTATCGTTTCATTAGGAAGCATGGCATTAGCTTTCACTGTTACGCTGATGATACTCAGCTCTATATTTCCTCGCGCCCTGACGAAACCTACCAATTCTCAAAATTAACAGAATGCGTAGCTGATATAAAAAATTGGATGACTAGTAATTTCCTACTACTAAATTCAGAAAAAAACAGAGATTCTAATTATTGGACCAAAAACTTCAGCACATAAAAACCTAGAATACTGTCTAACACTTGATGGCTGCTCTGTTAAGTCGTCTTCGTCAGTTAGGAACCTGGGTGTGTTCTTTAATACCAATCTTCATTTGAAAGCCACATTTCTAGCATATGTAAAACCGCATTCTTCCATCTTAAAAATATATCTAAATTGCGACATATGCTCTCAATGACAAATGCGGAACAGCTAGTTCATCCGTTTATGACCTCGAGACTAGATTACTGTAACGCTCTATTGGGTGGTTGCCCTGCTCGCGTGATAAACAAATTACAGCTGGTCCAAAACGCAGCAGCTAGAGTCCTTACTAGAACCAGGAAATATGAACATATTAGCCCGGTTCTGTCAAAACTGCACTGGCTCCCTATTAAACATCGTATAGATTTTAAAATCTTGCTAATTACTTACAAAGCACTAAATGGCTTAGCTCCCCAGTACCTGAGTGACCTCTTAATGCATTATAGTCCTTCGCGTCTATAACGATCTCAGAATTCTGGCCAGTTGTTAATACCTAGAATATCAAAATCAACCGCAGGCGGTAGATCCTTTTCCTATTTGGCACCTAAACTCTGGAACAATCTTCCTAGCATTGTTCGGGAAGCAGACACACTCTGTCAGTTTAAATCTAGACTAAAAACGCATCTATTTAACCTGGCATACACATGAGCACTATAAACTTTTGTCTTCATATCCGTTAAAGGATTGTTAGGCTGCATAGATCAGGTCAGCCGGAACCGGGAACACTTCCTATAACACCAGATGTACTCGGTACGTCAGAAGAAGAATGGCGTCTATGCTAATTTTTTGTCTCTCTGCTTATCCCGAGGTTTACCAATTAACGTGATTGGCTGGATCTGGGCCGTGTCCGGGTCGGACGGGGAACCTGTGCCTGTGTGCGGCAGCAATGTGGCCCTGTGGTGTCGGCGGAGACTGTGTTAACTAGCTCATCCTTTGTTAAGACCTTACCGACTCATCAGCCAGTGGCACATATCCCAACAAACCGTCCCATACCGGCGTGATCAAAAAGATCTTAAACTAGATGGAACTAGATTAAATATTTTGACTGTTGCGATTCCAAATCGGTTTAATGACCCGTAACTCTGCCTGAGTATCGGACAAGCGTTCACTGTTGGCCAGAGGAGAACTGGCCCCCCGACTAAGCCTGGTTTCTCCCGAGGTTTTTTTCTCCATTTGTTGGAGTTTTGGTTCCTTGCCGCTGTTGCCTTTGGCTTGCTTAAGTTGGGGACACTTGCTTGATGTTCAGCAGGGTTTTTGATATGCCTGCATTGGCGCCGTTGTATACAAACTGAGCTGAGCCGGACGATTACGTCGCTGTTCAAGATCCCAACTAAACCAACACTAATCTCTATCATGGTAACGTCAAATGACAATAAAACAACATCTGAACCTCTGTTAGTTCTCAATATGAACTTCTGTACACATGACAGAAAAAAAGTCAGTCTGTTTAGTAGGAGTGTGACGAGACCACTATCCCACGAGACGAGACGAGACACGAGATTGGGTTCACGAGACGAGATTTTTATAGTATTTTTAAGAAATCCTCAATAATGAAACGTATGAAGGGAAAATAGTCTTTTATTCAACTGAAAATCCTAAAATGCAAAAATGTTGGTGCATTTGGAAATCAACTTGTCATGCATGTCATTTTACTTCTATTTTAAGGAATTATTTGCAGTAAAACAACATGCAAACACTGCTAAATGTTGCTACAAAATCAACCAATTGTTTTCTGCCCTGTATAATTTCACATGAGAAATCTCACTGAACTTCTTTCTATAGATTGAACATAAAATAAACAATATAAATAAAATAAACATAAAAATAAAAAATTCAAATTACACTTTAAGTGTCACTTTAACTGCAGTACAAACTTGACCATTTCCCAGTCACTATTGATTGTGTGGCTGTAACTGTTATAAAGCTCTGCGTACACCGAGAAGTCCAGCCGTCAGCAGTGATAGCGATGCTTTCTGCCTCTTTAGGGGCCGTTCACATATCGCGCCTAATAAAGCGTGTAAAGCGCGGCCGCGTCGCTTCCTCCTTCTTTTGCAAGCGTTCGGGAGCTCGTGCTTCTGTAGCGTCTGTCGTTGCTATGCAACCATGAACCGTGCTCTCCACAACCATCGCTTGGTTCTTGTCACATGACAAGACATTCTGAAATGTTGAGATGTTTTCATCTCGCCGCGGCACAGGCGCGCCAGGAAAAAAACGACCGCGTCGCTTCCATTTTGCGAATTAAAATGCGTGCGATATGTGAACGGCCCCTAAGAGTCTGTACAACCTTGGCCGAGGTGTACGGCATAGTTTTCTTACAATGTTTACACATTGTTTGTGTCTTGTGTGTTATTCTTGCGCCAAAAACCAAAATGTTTCCACACAAACGATTTGAAAGTGGCGGGGGCATCTTGAATAATAATTTCACCCTCACACTGATAGCACGACGAGACAACTTTTCAACTCGACGAGAAATCTCGTCACGTTTTAGTCTCGCGAGATCTCGTCTCGCGAGATCTCGTCACACCCCTACTGTTTAGTAATAAGTGAATCAGGTAATGCTGTTTGTGGAGTTGATTAATCAGATCTTGAGAGATTTAATGGAGTTTATCTTCAGTTGATTTAATATTTTTTCTGTTCTTGTTTCTCTTTCCATCAGTGATTCTGCTTGTAAACAGCAGGTGTTCATCAGTGTCTAAATTCACTCTTTTTTTTCATTCACTCTGTCAATTGGACTACATTAGTGAACCAGTGTAAGGAATAGTGAATGAGGGTATAGCGTGTAATATGGAACACAGCCTCTGAGTGTCGACTTTGAGCGCTTTTAATTCACAGTGTGTTGCTGTAGGCTATTTTCTAGAAAACTTCAAATATTACCCAGAATGCATTGCTTCTACGGCATATTACTGTTTTAATGGAAAACAGCATGTTATTGTTGAAATTTGGCTGTTTTTTTAACAGCAAATTTTTTACAGTGTGCATCATGCCTGTCTTCTCTGCCGACCTGGAAACATGCTTCAAATCTGGTGAAAAGGCTTAATAAATCTTGAAATATTCACGCATACAGAAATTGTAACTAATTCTAGCTAATAGCTTTAATGTTGGTTTTGAATGGCTGCCCGCGATTTCGATATTCAATGTAATGTTTATTTTCAATGTAACCCCTCTACCCGGGTTCTACTCGGCCCTCTCTGCGTGGGTCTTCCAGCATGAGAGTCGGATGCTCTAACAAAGAGACTAAAGGCTGCAACCTCTAGTGTCCGTCGCTAGAGCGTCTCTTGAGGTCAGACATTACTAGATATCAATACATTACTAATGTATTGTTCACCGATTTTAATGATTAATTATAATTGGTTCATAAGTCTTGCTTTAAAACAGATTTTTATTGTTATATTATGTTATTACTAATGTATTGTTTAAAATGTACAATAAACTTTTGTGCAGCTAAAGCTTCAATTGTTCTTTTTCCTATTTCCCATCAACAGTTGAACCTTCTACAGATTATACAGTAGCACTGTAAAAGAAATTAAAATAACATTTCATAACTGTATAATACTATATAGTGTTATTAACATCAACAGTGTATTGTACTTTGACATGGTAAAAAAATGACAGTAAAATGCTGTATTCAGTTTTACAGCATGCTAAACACTACTTACATTAGTTGGTGTTACGGTTATTTTACTGTTGACTGAAATACAGCCTACTAGATAATTCTTGCAAGTAAGTTACTGTTAATTTGACAATACATTTTTTACAGTGAGGTTATGAAGTAAACAAGATTTAAATGCTGTGCAGCTTTCAAATGTTTGCAACTAGTCTGTGACTGATTTTTAGCAGTTATTCAGATTGGAGCCTGTACTTTTAAAAAAGCTTTTTTGAGTGAAATATGAATCAGACTCTGCTTTAAGTCCTGTGCGTGTACAGTATATTGAGACTAGGTTGTTACATAGATTGTGCTAATGAGCATTTTACATTCATGAAACAAGTATATTAGCTAAACCTTTGCTATTTAACGTTGCATGAAGCTTAAATTTTTATTTTTCCAGTGATGCTGTAGTTTAGAACAGCATGTTGAGCATGTCAAACCACAGTCAGACAGTCCCCCCATCTGAACATCTCTCAGCGGGATTCACCCATCATCTCTGCTGTTCACATGGTAATTCAGACAAACAGCAGGAGCTTCCATACCCTGTATTTTAAAGCCCATGGGTGTTTTGTAAGAGACTATAAACTATAAATCACATACAAGAAGGTAAATCAACAGTCATTGTTTTCAGTTTTCTCAAGGTTTTATTGCCTGCCAGCTGTTAGCATTAATATTGCAGTTCATGAAATGTATACTTAGGCCTGTTCAATTTGATTTAGTAAAATATTTATATCTTTTATTGACTGAGGTGGGTTATTTCTTCTATCTTTGTGTGATGTGCATGTCCCGTATGCCTGATTAATCAATAAAATCAATATAGAAAATGTTCCTATATCTCCTGAGAAAGCAGAATGGACGGAAAGTCATATTATCTTCTATCAGGATCATGTGACATGCACTGTAAAAAATTGCTGTAAAAAAACAGCCAAATTTCAACAATAACATACAATAACTGTCCAATACAGTCCCAACAGTGAAGCATGCTGCTGGCAGCATTATGGTGTCAGATGCAGGGACGGTACAGGGATATCCTGGACCTGGAAAAACCTTCTCCAGAGTGGTCAGGAGCTCAGACTGGGCCGAAGGTTTACCTTCCAACAAGACAATGACCCTAAGAACACAGCTAAAATAACGAAGGAGTGGCTTCACAACAACTCCGTGACTGTTCTTGAATGGCCCAGCCAGAGCCCTGACTTAAACCCAATTGAGTATCTCTGGAGAGACCTAAAAATGGCTGTCCACCAACGTTTACCATCCAACCTGACAGAACTGGAGAGATCTGCAAGGAGGAATGGCAGAGGATTCCCAAATCCAGGTGTGAAAAACTTGTCACTTTTAGGTTCAGATGATCTGGATTATCAACATAATGGATCAGTGTTGGTTCCTCAATTGCACCAATAATCCAGGAAATCAGATTGTACAGTTCCAGTGGCACAACAGATTTTGCTTCACTCACATTTAAATCATCTGACGTGGGTGGCCATGGACATGTCAACCGGGGGAGTCACATAAAAGCATCTTTAATATCAATGCTGCACTATAAAGTGTCCTTGTGTCCTCTGTAGTATTGATAGAGGCCATTGAAGTTGGTCTTTGCGGACCAGCTGTTGTACTTGGCATGTTTTCACCATCACTATGTTTTCACATCACTGGCCAGTTACCTCAGTTAACTCTGTTGTTTCTGTACCTGATGGATGATGTAACCTGTCTATCAGCTTATCTGCAGATAGCGTCTCAACAAAAACCAGCTCACAGATGTTGCGCTTGTTGGGGGAGTGAAACACCAGGTGGGGAAATCTCGGATCAACCTCCTCTTCAATTTATCCTGCCTGAAACAAAGATACAGCGAAAGAGGTTCACAATGGTATAAATAAAGATATATTCACACTGAAAACAATTGAGCTAAAATACACTGTATCCATTATTAAATGATTATCATTATTATAAATTTCATTTTTGTAAGAAAAAATAAATGTTGAAAAACATTCTTTCCAAAGCTGCATAATTAAAAGAAACTTGTATTTAAATTACCTGTAGTTTCATCAAGATCTTCATGTTTTTTCACAAGATTTAAAAAGATCCTTCTTAGCTGCATCATTGTCAGCACCTCTTTACAATTATTCTTTGGCGAATGATCCTCTCACAGAAGATCTTGTAGCTGGCATCAAAGGTTGGATTATTTCTGAAAATAAAACATAAAAAAACGGGAAAGATATCATTTTATGCACCATAACTATTTCACAATGGCTTTTAAATATAAAATATAATAATTGGTAATGGATCATTACTAGTTTATTCTAACTTCACGAACCACTGCACATTTGATCATATTGAATTAATGTGCCAAGAGTTGTAGAAAACATATATCAAAGACATAGTCAAAAAAGACTATGTACTTGGATAATCTTTAATTACCATTTGATAATGCAATATAATTACTCACTGTTCTTCTGAGGTCCCAGTAACTGTTGCGGAAGACATTATCAAGAACCTGGTGTACTGTCTGTAACAGGACTTGTGGTATCACACCTCCAGAGACACATAGTCTTTGTCTTGAATATGCATAAGAATGCCAGTGTCTTCCTTCATCTCAGCAGCTTTCAGCAACTGGCCTGCAAATAAATATTATGAAACTAATTTGTAAATAAAACCATTATGTAAAAACTGTGTCAACAGTTAAACAATATTTTAAAAATCTGTAAAAATTAAATACATGATGTAATTTTTTCATTTAAATGCCATTTTTTTTTATTTAAAGTTAACCATAGCACACAGCATATGGCATAAAACTTCAAACTTCGAACATGTGTGCATTTTTACCTACCTGCTGACAATGTACGGTAATGTACTTGTCCGTTTTCTTACAAATTTTGCGCAAGGCAGGAAGTACAGGACCTGGACAAGCAACTGGACCTAAGTTTCTTTGTCGGACATTCTGTTGTTGAGGTACTACTCAATGACACAGACTGGTCTTTGTGAGCATCTTGAACTTCAGGATGCTGTGTGACCCGTTTCTCGGCCGCATCCAAGCGCTTTTTGTCAATGAAACGCCTGTAGCAAGTGGAATTAAACCCAGCATCTTTGGGAACATTTTCAAACTTGATTTCTAGACAATGTTTGTATGTTTCTGCTATTCTCTGATTCTCACCCTGCAAACCAAGCCACTGTTTGATGCTATTTCTGAATGTATCCCAATCCTTTGTTTCTTCTTTCTTTACAGATGTGAGATGCATATAGCATTGTTTATAATCCTTTTTACTGAATTTTGAAAGAGATCTGGCCGTAATTTCCTCTTCTTCGCAACTCGATATTTACAACGGGGGTGCAGACATATTTGACTCATGTTTACATGTTTTTCCAAATAGCGGCCAACTTATTGGTCGTGCTTACCGCACGTGTCGCAAAGCCTAACACTATGGGTGTCTGAAATTCTTATCAAATCACAGCAAAATCAAATTGACAGGCGACAGCCCATGACATCATCAAGATGTGACCCGAAAGTATATACTTTAGTATGTGCCTACAGAAGATATCATCCTCTTTTCGTCTTCAGGGACTGTTATGTGTGAAGTGCTATCGTTGGCGATCAGTATGAAATGCACAGAGAAAATCAGGAAGTGTGTTGAGCCGTGTCCAAGATACTTGACACCAGATGACACACAAGAACTGTCTGGGGGAAGAGCATGCAAGAGAAGTTCTCGAGGGAACTGCCTGTGCCAATTGTGAGCTCCCCGATGTCATTTCAATCACAAGTTCAATATGGAGTACCACAAGGCTCAGTACTAGGACCGTTGCTTTTCACACTGTACATGCTACCCTTGGGAGATGTCATTAGGAATCATGGCATTAGTTTTCACTGTTACGCTAATGATACTAAGCTCTGTATTTCCTCACGCCCTGACGAATCCTACCAATTCTCAAAATTAACAGAATGCATAGCTGATATAAAAAATTATATATCAGACTAGTATAAAAAAGACTAGTAATTTCCTACCACTAAATTCAGAAAAAAACAGAGATTATAATTACTGGACCGAAAACTTCTGCACATAATAACCTATTTTAAACCTAATTTATATAATGAACAAGTACATCATGATTTTTTTATTTTCCAAACCGTGTTTTTGTCTTATCCTGAATCACTACGGTACGCCAATTCACGAGTTCACACTTACCAATAATCAGATAGGGAATTAGTATGCATATTTGGCGTGCTGTCCGAGGAGAGGGCTCCGAGCTCGGTATTTGGCCCGAGCCCAGAGTACTCCCCCCGTATCTGGTTTAGGAAGTAACCAGGCAAGTGTGAGGAGACGGGGTGGTGGAGGGATGCTGAAACTGTCCAAAAGCATAGGCGAGTCGACTGCATCGATATATATAGGTTTCTGCTCATGCTGATTGGGCAGGCATGTTGATTGCTGATTAATGACAGCTGGCTGGAGTGATGTGATAATTAGCTAGATCATTTGAACGTGTTCCTCCCGAATTTTGTTAATAAAACATCATTAATAAGTGTTTATATTCTGACTATTTTAGACCGGGCTCGGCTCAGCTGCAGAATATCACAATACCTGCTTGACTCGTCATAGACAAACAGAGAGAAGTAGTTCTGGCTAAAATGTTCTTCTGCAAGACACATGCAGTTCTATTTATTAACCGCTAGACAGCAAACATACACACGAACTGCACAATGATGCTGAAACGCGCCAATTCGGAATTCAGGAAATTTAGGAATCAAGCCATATAAAAATGAAAGGTTAATAGCTGAATAATAATAAAAATAAAAAAAAACAAAGTTTGGAGTTCAAGGATGCTGGTGGAAAGGATGAGCCAGCATACAGACACAACTGAAGATGAGAGCACAGGTAGAAAGGCACTACTCCAACCGCAGTGGCTTCGACCAGGGCTCCTCAATAGGCGGTCGTGAGAGAATGTTTGGCCTGCGCTAATGTCAAGTAGTGTTGTTAAGGTAATGTTAAGGTAAGCACGTCTCTGTCATGAAAATTCAAACGCAGTATCATTGCTTATGTTGCGTAACCACTGGTGCGCTGAAAATGCTCGCGCTCCGCGCCAGAGGTCACGTGCATTTACTCTGTCAGCGACTCAAAAACTGACAGGCAAAATAGACTCAAATGTGAATGGACTGAAAATTTTTGGTTTATTTTGTCTGACCAACCACAACAAAGGCTGCCATTCTGCCGAATTCTCCACAATAGATCCTCTGCCTCACTAATGTTGCAGACAGAATGTCTGTAAACTGTTGTGGTCAATCGTTCTGTTATGTATCTTGTGGGTCAAAGAGATGCATTGAGCCCAAACTTTGCACCAACAAACGTTTAAAATAAATCCACAGGAAAAACAGTCCAAGAGAGAAAATCCAAAGCACTTTAATGATCGACAAGGGAAAGCCAGAAACAGAGAGATTAAATACACTGGGAAACAAAGGGATCACATGGCGCTATTAATGGCAAACACCTGATGACAATGAAACAGTTAGGTAGACGTTGGAAAAAAGACATCATCTGGCGTCACAGTCTGCACCTTCAGGGGACCAAAATTGGTTGTTCAAAAACGACGTACAAAAGACGTCTTTGCGCAGTGGGTGACTTGTATTAATGGGTGTCCATGTTGAACATTCAAAAACTGTTGTGCAGAAACTTACCATGGAAACGGGCGCGACAACACAGTAATGGACAAGCTGCAAAACTCTGTCTCTAGTTGTTGTTTTCTCTGCTTTCAGATTTCCCTAAAATCACAAGTATTGTAAAACAGTTCTGGACACGTTTCTTACTTGTAATTGACACGTTTCTGTCAAATATTTACTTTATTGAAATAGTTTAGTGTCTTCGAAAAAAAGTCCGTTAGCATCTTAACCGTTTTCAGAAGAGGTTGGCTAACTCTGTATACTTTGGCTCTTATGAAAGTTTGAGTTTTTAATAACATTTATGTGCAGAAGAGATGTTTTGATGGTTTTGTTAAGGTTTTGCTGGCAATCTGTCAATGGGTAATGGAAGCCTAGCTTTATTTATTTAAACTAAAGAGTACTGTACTTAATCAAAAAGTTAAGTATGAACTTTATAGTTACTTACACAATGCGTATCTGATATGAATAAAACGTGCAGTCTAATTATTGTGGAAAATATTGTTATTGCCGCTTCCACAAACATCAGTGTGTATTTTACAAACTCTAAATGCATTGATTTGTTAGTACTTATGTGCATTTAAATGTCTGAAACCTATTATAAACATTATGTGGTTGAAACCACTGCATATTTGTGATATATTGACAGCGCTGCGTCTGTCACTGGCTCAGCGCCAGAGAACGCGCGCAGACACTTTAGAACGTTCAGAGCATCACGAGATCAACTGCCAAATTCAAATCACACCGGTGTGATCGTACGCATCAAAGGGTTTTAATAAAAACCCTAAAAAATTATTTATCGACTCCTGTGAATATTTCTCGTCTTTCTTTGGAACTAGCTCACCACCCGGACATCGATTTCACTGATTATTTTCTGTCTGGCCTCAATCACTGTTTTAGACCCAGCGTGGAATGCCTGCTCTCCAAAAACATCATCGGCAATGATCTCCAATCTGCTCTCGCTGAGCCCGACATCGTAAATAACCTGATTACCAAAGAAGTTGAGTCAGGTTTCACGACATAGATCAGGCGATCGAAATGATTAAAATCGTGGGGCGGGGTGCATGGCTTGCCAAAATCGACATCATGTCTGCCTTCAAAGTGATGCCCATTCACCCAGCTTCTTGGCACCTGTTCGAGGTGCGCTAGTACGAGAAATTCTATTTTTGCTGTTCGTTTAACGCTCGGATGCAAAAGCAGCCCCAAAATTTTCGACATGTTATCAGAAGCCGTCTGCTGGATTTTGTCGAACAATTACGCTATTCCTCACCTCATTCTCTTGCTAGACGATTTTCTAATCATCTCTCTGCCCGACGCCATCACAGCCGCTCGTCTCCTCACAGTTCAAATATTCTAAACGCAAACTTCTGTCCCTGCTCGGCCACTATTCATTATCATTCCACAAGGCCGCCCTTGCATCGCGCATCTCCTCTCACTCGCCTCCTAACATAAATTACACATAGGAAAAAAACTCTTCCAGAAGCTCATTCTCATATGTTACGTTTGAGCTTCCGGAAGTTTTTATTGTTACATTATTTGCTCGGAAAATGTGCTAATTTGACTAGAAACATCGCATTATTAAGCAAAGTTATTTACAAGATCTTTTAAAAACAATTTATTTATTATAAAATGACCTACTATGAAAATACAGTTTTACTGTGTTATACGTCTTTCCTTCTACATGTAAGGTCTAGTTTTGGTTTTGTTCATGTTTCATATCTTGTTCATGTTTTAAGTTTCATGTTCATGTGTCTAGTCTTTGTCATTGTCATTGTCATGTTTGTTATTCCATGTGCTCCAGCTGTCATGTCATGTGATTCTCCTGTTTGTCATGTGATCCTGCCATGTGCTCCGTGTCATGTGATTCCCCTGTGTTGTGTCTTGTTTTGATTGGTTCTTGGGTTTAATCATTGTTCACAGGTGTTCATCATTTGTCATTAGTCTGTCTATTTAAACCCTCATGTCTCCATTGTACTTGGTCGATGTTTGTGGATTTATGTCCCTGTAACATGGTGGTGAACTCAAGTTTGTTCTTGTTTTGTTGTTTTTGTCAAGCCATGCCATGCGTTGACTTCATGGTTCATGTAAGGACTCTGTTTTATGGATTTGTGAATAAACTGCACTTGGGTTCTTAAAAACAACTCGCCTCCAGTGGATCACTTATTTACCCAAATGAGGTTTGTAAATGTATGTATGCTTTATATTTTACATTAATCGTTAATTTTGTTAAATCAAAGTAATATTCAGAGTACAAATCAAAACAGTTTAGAACAGAAAACAGTTTCAAAACAGACTCTAGCAGCTGCGTTTTGGACCAGCTGTAATTTGTTTATCACGCGAGCAGGGCAACCACCCAATAGAGCGTTACAGTAATCTAGTCTCGAGGTCATAAACGCATGAACTAGCTGTTCCACATTTGTCATTGAGAGCATATGTCGCAATTTAGATATATTTTTAAGATGGAAGAATGCGGTTTTACATATGCTAGAAATGTGGCTTTCAAATGAAAGATTGGTATCAAAGAGCACACCCAGGTTCCTAACTGACGAAGACGACTTAACAGAGCAGCCATCAAGTGTTAGACAGTATTCTAGGTTTTTATGTGCTGAAGTTTTTGGTCCAATAATTAGAATCTCTGTTTTTTCTGAATTTAGTAGTAGGAAATTACTAGTCATCCAATTTTTTATATCAGCTACGCATTCTGTTAATTTTGAGAATTGGTAGGTTTCGTCAGGGCGCGAGGAAATATAGAGCTGAGTATCATCAGTGTAACAGTGAAAGCTAATGCCATGCTTCCTAATGACATCTCCCAAGGGTAGCATGTACAGAGGGAAAAGCAACTGTCCTAGAACTGAGCCTTGTGGTACTCCATATTTAACTTGTGATCGAAATGACATCTCTACGTTTACTACTACAAACTGATAATGGTCAGATAAGTATGATTTGAACCATGCCAATGCAATTCCACTAATTCCAGCATAATTTTCTAGTCTATTCAAAAGAATATTGTGGTCGATTGTGTCAAAAGCAGCACTGAGGTCTAGGAACACTAATAGAGAGATACAACCATGATCTAATGATAAGAGCAAATCATTTGTAACTCTAATGAGAGCAGTCTCAGTACTATGGTACGGTCTAAATCCTGACTGGAAATCCTCACAGATACCATTTCTTTCCAAGTAGGAACTAAGCTGAGATGATACTGCCTTTTCGAGTATTTTTGACAGAAAAGGTAGATTGCAAATCGGTCTGTAATTGACTAATTCACCAGGATCAAGTTGTGGTTTTTTAATAAGAGGTTTGATAATAGCCTGCTTAAAAGTTTTTGGTACGTAACCTAGTGATAAAGATGAATTAATGATCTTAAGAAGAGGATCTATGACCTCTGGAAGCATCTCTTTCAATAGCTTAGTCGGTATAGGGTCTAACATACATGTTGTAGATTTAACAAGTTTAGACAATTCTTCCTTTCCTATAGCAGCGAATGAATGGAATTTTTCCTCAGGGATACAACAACCCACTGTCTGATGTGATACTGTAGTAGACAGTTGCATGGCTATAATTTTCTCTCTAATGTTGTCAATCTTGCAAGTAAAGAAGTTCATAAAGTCATTACTGCTGTGCTGTTTGGAAACATCAGAAGTTGAGGCTGTATTTCTTGTTAATTTAGCCACTGTATTAAATAAATACTTAGGGTTGTGTTTATTTTCTTCTAAAAGATTTGAAAAATAAGCAGATCTAGCGGTTTTTACAGCCTTTCTGTACTCCATCATTTTCTCTCTCCATGAAATCCGAAAAACTTCTACTTTTGAATTCTTCCAGCTGCGCTCCAGTTTTCTGGCTGCTCTCTTAAGGGCCCGAGTGTGCTCGTTATACCATGGCGTTGGACTAATATCCTTAATCTTTTTTAAGCGCAAAGGAGCGACAGAGTCTAGAGTGTTCGAAAAGAGAGCGTCAATAGTTTCTGTTGCAACATCGAGTTCTTCTAAGCTGTCTGGTTTGCTAAGTTGATGAAACTGATCAGGAAGATTATTTATAAAGCAATTTTTAGTGGTAGAAGTGATGGTTCTAACATATTTATGGCAGACAGGCGGTTTTCCAGCCTTGGATAAATGTAGCACGCATGAGACTAGATAATGATCTGAGACGTCATCGCTCTGCTGCAGAATTTCAACGGCATCAATATCGATTCCATGTGACAATATTAGATCTAAAGTATGATTACGACAATGAGTTGGTCCTGACACGTGTTATCTAACTCCAATAGAGCTTAGAATATCTGTTAGTGCCAATCCCAATGAGTCTTTTTCATTATCTACATGTATATTAAAATCACCAACAATAAGGACTTTATCCACAGCCAGTACTAACTCCGATAGAAAATCAGCAAATTCTTTGATAAAATCTGTATGGTGCCCTGGTGGCCTGTATACAGTAGCCAACACAAATTTCAAATGAGAGTTGTCACTAACATTATATAAACTTACATAGAGCACCATCACTTCAAAAGAGATATATTTGAAAGACTTTTGAGTAATACTGAAGATATTACTATAGATTACAGCAACACCTCCCCCTTTACCTTTCTGACGAGGTTCGTGTCGATAATAGTAACCTTGAGGGCTAGACTCATTTAAAGTAATGTAATCATCTGGTTTTAGCCAGGTTTCTGTCAAACACAGCACATCTAGGTTATTTTCTGTGATAATATCATTTACAATAAGTGCTTTTGAAGAAAGTGATCGAATATTCAGCAACCCAAGCTTTATCATTTGTTTATCTTTATAATCTCTGTTTACTACTTGTTGAACATCAATTAAATTATCACCCGTAAATGGGTTTGGAAGTTTTCTGTATTTATTAGTTCGGGGTACAGACACAGTCTCTATCTGATGATATCTAGGTGAAAGAGTCTCTATGTGTTGGGATTTATCTGAATTCTGTGACGTGAGACAGCTAGCAGACGGTCGGTTTAGCCAGTCTGTCTGCTTCCTGACCTGGGCCCCAGTTAGTCAAGGTTGAGCTCTAAGACTATGTGCCATATTACTAGAGAGAAGAGCAGCACCACCCCAGGAGGGATGAATACCATCTCTTTTCAACAGGTCAGGTCTGCCCCAAAAACTTTTCCAATTGTCTATGAAACCTATATTATTCTGTGGACACCACTTAGACAGCCAGCCATTGAGTGATAATAGTCTGCTAATTATCTCATCACTCCTACGAGCAGGAAGGGGTCCAGAAAATATTACAGTGTCTGACATCATACGTGCGATTTCACACACCTCTTCAATGTTAATTTTGGTGATCTCCGACTGGCGAAGTCGGACATCATTCGCGCCGACGTGAATAACAATCTTAGAGTATTTACAATTAGCATTAGCCAGCACTTTTAAATTTGCTTTGATGTCAGGTGCTCTGGCTCCCGGCAAACATGTGACTATGGTGGCTGGTGTCTCTATTTTCACGTTCCGTGTAATAGAATCGTACACCACACTGACCTCTGCTTTTGCATGGACTTCTGATTACTACCATGTTCTGTGAGGGTATTACTGTTACAGAATACAGACTTACAGAGGATCAGTTTAGTATATTTTCTTTTATTAGAACACAATGGTAAGCAAAGATGAGAGTATTTGAGCAGGTTATGATTAGCAGAGATAATGACAGTCTGTTTGTTACTTGTAGATGGAGATGGCAGACGAAGATCACATGGAACAGAGCACACACTTCAGAACAGGAACGACAGGACAGGTGAGTACCAGCAGGTAGAAGCAGACGAAGACTGTGACAGGCGTAATCCACGGAAGAAAGAAGGAACCAGCGACGACAGGTGAACCAGATAGTCCAGCATCCAGTGCAGATAGCTGAGTCTGTAATCCAATGTTGAGACCAGACGAAGTGCTGATGTGAAGTATGTGCTTATGAAGGGGAGCTGGTGATGAGGTGATTGTGAACAGGTGATGATGATCAGTACTCTGGTGAAGGGGTGCGTCGTGATTGGATGGTGAGTGAGCCTGACCGATCTCTAACAGCCCAGAAATTGGCTCCAAGAGTCCTGGTGGCCATGGCAAAAGGTTCTAAGGAAACGTGCTACCTCCTGGATTTTTCTTTCAGTTTGACCATTGGTTTGAGGGTGATATCCTGAAGACAAACTGACGGCCACCCCTAGGAGTTCGAAGAATCCTTGCCAAACCTGTGAGATGAATTGAGGTCCCCTACCAGACACGATATCCTCTGGAATATTGAAGGTTTTTGTGGTCAGTGAGTACAATTTCCATTTTCATGAAAATGAGGTGGTGGAGAGAGTGCTGTTTATTCACAATCCCCACTTTCAATTCCTGCCGGCGTGGGAATCGAACCAGCAACCTTCTGATTACAAGCCCGACTCCCTCACCACTAGGCCACGACTACCCAAAAATGAATTCCTCCTTAGCTCCCTCAAGCCAGTGTCGCCACTATTCCAGTGCGAGTTTGATAGCTAGGAGCTCTCTATTTCCAATGTCATAATTCACCTCCGCTGGGGTGAACTCCTGGAGAAGGCGGCATATGAATGAAGACGAGGTGGTGTCCCCTGCTACTGCGACAGTACAGCTCCTGCACCTGTGGTGGGGGTGTCTACCTCTACAGTGAATTGTTTGTTGGGGTCAGGATGGATGAGGAGTGGAGCATCAGTAAAGGATTCTTTTAGTTTCTGAAAGGCTGAAGTGGCAGCAGGAGTCCAGTTGAGGGATTTGGGTCTCTGACGGAACAGGTTGGTTAGTGGTACAGTAATAATGCTGTAATTATTGATTAAATGTCTGTAGAAGTTGGAGAATCCAAGGAATCGTTGAAGTTCTTTTATGGTAGTGGGTTGTGGCCAATCTCGGACAGTTTACACCTTCCTCTTGTCCATCTGGATACCTTGCTGGCTGATATTTTATCCTAAGAACTGAGTGGAGGATTGGTGGAAGAAGCAATTCTCAGCTTTTAGGTACAACTGGAAGTCTCTAAGTCTCTGGAGGACCTCCGCAACGTGCTGGCGATGTTCGGCCTCGCTCCAGGAGTAGATGAGAATGTCATCGATGTAGACTGGGACAAACTTGTGAAGGAACTCCCGGAGCACCTTGTGCATGAAGTCCTGGAACACGGAGGGGGCATTGACCAGGCCATACGGCATGACGAGATACTCGTAGTGGCCAGTAGATGTCACGAAGGCAGTCTTCCACTCCTCCTCCTCCCGTATTCGCTCGAGGTTGTACGTGCTGCGGAGGTCCAGTTTGGAGAAAATTGTAGCTCCCCGAAGTTTCTCAAGAGCTGCTAGGACGAGAGGAAGGGGATAACAGAACTTGACAGTTATCTTGTTGAGGGCTCAGTAATCGATACAGCAGGGGACGTTGAAGGTCGGATGTATCCCTGTTTAAGGGCCTCTTTGATGTACTCCTCCATGGCCCTCTCCTCAGGAAGTGGAAGAGGGTAGATCTTACCATGGGGCACTGACTCATCCGGAATGAGGTCGATGGCACAGTCCCATGGCCGGTGTGGAGGCAACGACGACAGGGGACAGAAAACATCACTGAAGTGGGAGTAGCAATCAGGAATGCAGATGGATTGTTTCTCCTTAGGACTTTCTGTGGAGGTGGTGTGTACTGGTATTGACGAGCCTGGACAGGGAAGGTTAGGGAAACATCCAGGAAAGCATTTGTCCCCCCACTTAAGAATTTTTCAGTTTCTCCAGGATATTACGGGGTCGTGTTGCTCCAACCATGGGCGCCCCAACACTATACCAACAGTTGAACTCTCCAGAACCAGAAAGGTGATCTCCTTTGTGTGTAAACTTCTGAGTTGAATTTGAAGAGGACCGACCTCATGTTGAATGTTGCGATGGCTTATCGGCCTCCCGTTGATGGACTGTATCTGGTTTTGCTTCTTGATGGGAATCTTCTTGAGTACGAGCTGGCGGCAGATTTGTCCTGATATGAAGTTTCCGGCTGACCCAGAGTCAAGGAGGGCATGGACTGGAATAGAAACATCAGAGGTAGAGGTAGTAACTCAGCAGTGAGTGGAGTGTGACTGACAACATGAGAATGGTAAAGTCTCACCCGGGATCGTGAAGGACGAATGGGACATGTTGAGATCACATGTCCCCCATTGCCACAGTAGAGGCAAGACCCTGGCAAAAGACAAAGACCCTGGGTCAGCCATCACTGCCGCTCAGCTCGGGAAAGATGATAATTATCCGTTTGCATATATTCTGGTTCTGGAGGACTGGTATAGTCTGGTTGGCGGAGATGAGAAGACTGGCCCTGTAGATGTTCGATACAGGGCTGCATACGATGATCAGTTCGAATAGAGAGTTTAATGAATTTTCCCAGTCCATAGGAATTGTCGTATGCAGCCAGATGCAATCGTACCCGGGGTTGGGACCTTGGCGATAGGTGGTTATGAGGGATGGTTCATTCCAACCACTTGCTGCGGCTAGCATTCTGAAATGAAGAGCATATTCTGAAACAGACATGTTATTTTGAGTTAGATGGTACAGTTTCTCACTGACTGACGAATCCCCATCAGGATTTCTGAAGACTTCACGGAAATAAGTGAGAAAATTAGTCAGGGTTTGTGTTACTACTCCATTTTGTTCCCATATAGTATTGGCCCACTGTAGCACTTGTCCGCGCAGCAAGGATAATGTAAGCAATCTTAGCTCTCTCCGTTGTAAACCGGGTAGATTGCATCTCTAGGGCCAGTGAGCATTGCAGAAGGAATCCGTTGCAATCCTCCGCCAGACCAGAGTAGGGCACCGGTGTGGCCACGGGACTGGATGCCGCGGGTGGTGAAGGAAATGCTGGAACTGTAGGTGCGGAAGGTGTGTTCTGTGTTGTCCTCCGGAGAGAATCCGCTGTGTCCATGATCTGGTGAAGGGGTGCATCGTGATTAGGTGGTGAGTGAGCCTGACCAATCTCTAACAATAGCTTATTAGCTTAATTATCCACAATTTAAGATACAGTATTAACATTTTTGTAATGTAATCATGCACTGAATTTGACTTGACTTTAAGCACAATATTGGGACCATCTCTGAGTAAAAGCTGGGTGAGATTTTGATACAGCAAGAGAGAAAACATTGATGACATGCTTTTCGTTTGTTTGGCAAAAAAAGGAGCATGTGTATTATCTCTACAGGAACTTGTGCCTTTTTAGCACACAAAGATTGAAATTAACTTGCATTTATCAAACTGCCAACTTCAGTGTAGCTCTTACAAAAAAAAATATTTTAAAAGACAAAGAGAGGAACTCTTAAAGCTCTGTCTTTTAAACAAGTCAAAATAATTTAAACATAAATATTTAATATAATGTAATAACATAAACATCCCCAATGCTTTAGTTATCACTGAGAGGTTGCTTAAAGGTTGCCGCGGCCCTACATAGGAAATCATGAATATGCGCACGCAAAATACGCGATATGTGAACTTTTCCACTTTTACTGTCTATTTGTATGTACGAGTGAAACTGTCTGACCACGGAGCTATATTGCGCATGCGTCGAACCGTGCGACCCACACATGAACCGAACCGAACGGTTCGGGTGTTTTTTCACGTACCGTGCCACCCCTAGTCGCTGGACAGTGTCATTGGACAGGGGTACTTTTTGCATGTCATCACTAGCTTTTCAAGGACCACTAGGGGGCGATGGCGGACCACACTTTAAAAATTACTGATCTAGGAGGAATTTGATCATGTTTATCTGACAACGCTCGGACCTCAGACTGCGAAACTCTCACGACACTCACCTGTAATCCCGTAGACAAATGCGCTATCGCAAGGGGTTTCTGTAGCACGCGTTTTCAGCGTTTGTAAAACAAAATTGGAGACGAATGCAGCTTCGCTTCGGTGCCTGGCTCAACTCAAAACTTTGAACACACAAACGCATCTTTTCAGGTAAGTTATTAAAAGTCAGAACAAAATTATTTTATTTCCTTTAAATTGTTTTAGAGATACCAGTGTCAGATAAAACAAAAGTCTGCAGTCCTATCAGTGTAGCGTGAGCGCTCTTTGGTTTGCTGTAAGGAGAAACTTAAAAAAAAAAACTATGTTACAAGCAAAGGGCTCCATCTCTGCAGCGTCCAAAGTACTGGAAACATTCGTTAGCATGACAGAAAGCCGTCTCTCCATTCATTCGATTGGCCAATGGAAAAAAAGGACGTCGGGCGCTTTTCTGCTCAGTTGATTTTCTTTTTGTCAATTTCAGGCGCTCCTGCAAAAACACGAGGCGCCCGGGGCGCATAAACAGCGCGCAGAACGTTCATTGCCATAGAAAACAATTCAAAAAAGGCGCCTCTCACTGCACAAAGCGTTCTGTCGGATCGGGGCCTTAGGAAGCAGTTAATGTTAGCTTTACATTAGCTGACTTGGATGCTTAGAACTATTGTCATGTTATTTCTGACTACAGGGTTTTTATTATGAAATATAATGTGATGCACACATTTAAGTATTTACTTGCTTCTATGTCGATTTTATATACAGTATAAATATACTGTGCAATAGAGGGCTGCATTGGGTTTGGGCTCCCGCGGAACCCAATGCAAATCTCGCGGGCAAAAAGGCAAGTCAGACATGGAAATTCTCAATTGACCCTTCGCAAACTGTTTGATTGACCGGCGATCTCACCAATAACAACGCCGAATCCGCCATCTTATCCGACAAAGCCGTCAGGGAGTAGCCAATAGTAGATTAATGTTGGTGAACTTGAAATATTTTGTGTACTCGCGGTCCTCCACGGTTGAAACAACTTTCCTTCTGATGTCTCTTCACGTTTATTTGATGCTGTAAATGAACTAGTATGGAGAGAAGATCAGTTCACGAGCCGTTTGAAGGATCTGTCTCGACACATTAAGGAGCCACTATACGGTATTTAGTGTTTGAACTGCTTTAAAAAAATTACAATATTTTATTTTTTTTAATCTTTTTTTTAATTATGCAAACAGACAATTACAATGTTTACAGAAGAGAAATGAAATGCAAAATACAAATAAAAAGACCAACAAAACATACTTAACAGCCAGTGTGTGTGTGTGTGTGTGTGTATAACTGTGAGTGTAACTGGGTGTGGGAGTGGAAATACAAGAACAAAGGAGCATGTAGGGAAGTACAACAGATATAACCAGAGAAACCATAATAATTGTGATAAATAATTATGCAGTAACAATAATAACAATGATAAATACAAATAAGAAATGACAAATAGTAGTAATAGTGTTAGTAGTAGTAGTAATGATATTAACAAATATACTCATTTCATTGGGAATGAGGGGGAGGTTAATGGATCAGGAAGAGGACAAATAAAGATAATATTAATAGAAATAATAATAATATCAATAATTGTAATATTGATACAGCCAGTGATAGTAATGATAATAGTAGCAGTTGTAATATCAATGATAATAATAGTAATAATATTAACAATGGTAATATTAATATAGCTATTAATAATGAGGGATTATAGAGCTGCCTCTGATACCCCTCATGGCCATGACATAGGATAGACCACCGCCAGCGTCATGTTGCAACAACCTGTCAAGGTGTGGAACTGTGGGGCCCGGGGTCCCAAAAACCATACCCATCCCCGGCTGTCCCATACATGCCATGCTTAACTTGTCTGTGTTTATTTATTTATTTATTTATTTAAAAAAAAATTCCCTTTCATTGTTATACTCATGATATGTTTGTCAACTAGTGTATAATGCATTAAAAAAGCATGGTGTGTAGCATGGAACCAGCCGAGTGCAAAGCCCGGGCCACCATGCCCACGCCACACTTACCCTATGTGTGTGTGTGTGTGTGTGTGTGTTTTTTTTTTTTTTTTTTTTTAAAGTATTGTTACCTTAAACTTTTTTAATACTCCAAATCAATGTGTGTGTGTGCACCTAATCTAACATGTGAAGCATTAAAAGAGCGAGACATGTGCTGAACCAGCCAGAGACAAGAGATCTCAGGCGAAGGTACAAGCTGGAGGGCGAAAGCCCAAGGCCCCCTGTAACAAAGTTCGTAAATATGGGAAGAAGGAGGCGGGAACCGGCGAGCATTCAACGTATTTAATTTTCAAATAAACAAACAATAAAACGAAAGTATAAGGGCGGCAGTTCCTCACGGCGACTGCCGCCCACACAAACCAAATAAAACACAACATAAAATCCAGGCCTGGTCCTCTCTCGTCCTTCACTGTCGTCGCTCCTCCTTTATGCTTCCGGAGCTCCTCCGTGGGGAACTCGAGACCGGTGCGCCGAGCACCTGAAGCTCGTTAACTCTCGCGTCACCGGCCTCGCGCCGTTCCCTCACGGCTCTCGCCCGCCCTGCTCGTCACATACCCCCATCGCCCCTCTTACTCCCCCCCCCGGGGGCCAGTCTCGGCGGCCGCAGCGCATGGGGGTACGGACAGACGAGACGAGAGAAAAGGAGACGGAAGCACAAGGAGCGACAAGGACGAGAGAGTGGAGAGAGGAAAAAAAAAAAAAATTCTTGGTCCGGCTCCCCGACACACTGCCGCTCGGTCCTCAGCCCGCCGAGAGGCTCTTCCTCGCGGTGCCATGCGATGGCACTGGACGCTCGGTGGACGGCCCGATCCTCCTCCGCCCCCTGGCGGCCGGCGATGACTCCTCCTCATGAGGGCAGCCGGCAGCGAGCCCGCCGTTCCCTGCTCCTCCCCGCTCCGGCGGCAGGCAGCTGGCCTCGGCCCACGGCGGACGGCGGCTCCTCCCCGTTACGGCGGCAGGCAGCAGGCTTCGGCCCCCGGCGAACGGCGGCTCCTCCGCTCCCTCTTGGACGGCCGCCATCCCACCTCGTCCCAGGGGCGCGGCAGCTAGCTCTCCGTCCCACCCGTTGCTCAGACGCTCCAGCACCACCGCTTCGGGCAGCCACTCGCGGTCTTCACTCCCGCGCTGCCCGATCTCCTCAGCACCGCGATCCCCCTCAGCAGCGAGGGCTCTTCGACAGCATGTCCCTCCTTCCTCCCGGGTTTCGGCACCAGTGTAACAAAGTTCGTAAATATGGGAAGAAGGAGGCGGGAACCGGCGAACATTCAACGTATTTAATTTTCAAATGAACAAACAATAAAACGAAAGTATAAGGGCGGCAGTTCCTCACGGCGACTGCCGCCCACACAAACCAAATAAAACACAACATAAAATCCAGGCCTGGTCCTCTCTCGTCCTTCACTGTCGTCGCTCCTCCTTTATGCTTCCGGAGCTCCTCCGTGGGGAACTCGAGACCGGTGCGCCGAGCACCTGAAGCTCGTTAACTCTCGCGCCCTGCTCGTCACACCCCCGTCCCCACAACACACCCACCCACCCACCCACAACTAATCAGAACCGCACATGGCAGGGACTGGTACGCCACGGCCAACCAGGGTCCAGAAGCAGCGAAACAGAGAAGGAGAGAGAGAGAGAGATTTAAATTTAATCTTATAATTATTTTATTTGTATTTGATATTAGTTGGTGTTGGTACCTCCTCCTGACCCCCCTCCCCCCAATCATGTTTGAATATTTATGGTATATTATTGAGGATTCAGACAAAGAAGGTCAGTGGATTCATGACTGTTGGAAGTTAAAGAGAGATGACCAAGAAGGGTGTAATTCTGATGTATTAATTTGAGTGGAGGTGTATGGAGATGTACTCTATTAGTAAATTTTTCCAAGTTGTAATGTGTATAGTGTTCCTTGATTTCCAGGTCATAAGGATAGTTTTCTTGGCGATAGTTAGAGGCACTAGGAGTAATTGACTGTTTATACTGTTTAAACTGATTATGGATATGTCACCTAATATGCAGAGGTGTGGGAGACAGCGGGATGTGACATCCCATAAGGTTGGATAGTGAATCAGTAACGTTTTCCCAGAATTTTTTAACTGAGGTACAATCCCAAATAGCGTGTAAATAGGTGTCTGGAGTGTTTTGTATGCAATGTGAGCATGTTTCTGAGGTAAAACCCATTTTAAATATTTTCCGTCCAGTTAGATGAAATCTATGAAGTACTTTATACTGTATAAGTTGTAAGTTGGCGTTTTTTGTCATGAAGTAGATATTTTTACAGATTTGTGTCCAGAAAGCGGCATTGGTAGCAATGGATAAATCTGATTCCCATTTTGCATTGGGTAGGCTTATGTGTTATCTGATTTGGATATTATTTTATATATTTTGGAGAGTACTTTTTTTTTGGAGGTTATATTAATCAGCTCTGAGATTGGAGAGGGGAGGTCTAGATTAATTGTCTGAATGTTGATTTTTTTTTTTTTTTTTGATTTGTAAATATTCCAAAAAATCTCTGGACCAAGTGGGAAAATGGTGCCAAGTTGTTTTTAAGTAGGATGTGTTGAAGTTGAGTGATGCCCTTATCTGCCCTTATATGCATAAATTGAGTGGCTTCTTGTTAACTATAAAATCTGGGTTATTCCAGATTGGGGTGTATTTAGATGGTTCAAGAGGGGTGTTCATGATTTGATGAAATTTCCACCAGGCTGTCAGAGCTGCGGCTATTGGTGTTTTAAAACCGTAATGCTTTTTTATTGTCTGATTATAGAAAGGTAATTCTGAAAGGTTAATGTCTTGACAGATTGACTGTTCAACATCTTGCCATGTGCTTTCTGATGGTTTTGGGTGGATCCATTTGTATCTATTTTGGAGATGATTGGCCAAACGGTAATGGTAGAAATGTGGTGCTTCCAGTCCTCTTTGTGTTTTTGGTTTCTGGAGAGTTGATAATTTAATTCTTGGGGTCTTATTTTTCCAATAGAATTTAGTGACGATTGAATCTAGTGATTTAAACCAGGTGAGGGTAGGTAGTGCGGGAGTCATTGTAAATAAATAGTTTAATTTAGGGAGTATAGTCATTTTAATTACTGATATTCTGCCCATAATGGAAATTGGTAAATTCATCCAGCGATGAAGGTCATCATTTATTGTTTTAAGTAAAGGAGTAAAGTTGAGTCCAAACAGCTCTGACAGCCTGGGGGAAACATTAATGCCTAAGTATGTGATGTAGTTGTTGCACAAAGGAATAGGTGGTGTCTGGGATGTCACATCCAAGCTGTTGTAATGTAATGAAAGTATAGTATATTTACTCCAGTTGATGGAGTATTCAGAGATATTTGAAAATGAATCAATGAGTTTAATTGTTTCTTGTAAGGATGATGGGGGGGGGGGGTCTTGTAAATATAGTAATATATCATCAGCGTAAAGACTAATTTTACAATGCATGTTTAATGTTTGAATTCCTTTAATGTAGCTGTTTTGACGGATAGCTGCTGCTAGTGGCTCAATGAAAAGGAAGTGAATAATGAAGGGGAGAGTGGGCATCCTTGTCTAGTCCCCGTTGCAGTGTGAAGATACGTGATGTTAGTCCATTGGTGATGACAGTGGCTGAAGGTGATGTATACAGAATTTTGATCCAATTAATAAATGACTCCCCAAAACCAACCCTCTCTAATGTGGAAAACCGGAATTTCCAATTGACCTTATGAAAAGCTTTTTCTGCATCGAGAGTGACTATGATGGTTTTGGTTTTTTTGAGTTGCGGAATAATGCATCAAGTTAAAAAGTCTGCGTGTGTTGTTGGATGAAAGTCTACCTTTAATGAAACCGGTTTGATCTGGATAAATTATAGATGGTGTGACTTCTTCTATTCTATGTGCTTTGGCGATGATTTTAATGTCTACGTTGATTAGGGAAATCGGACGATAACTTGATGGTAATGTTGGCTCTTTATTTGCTTTAAGAAGGAGTGAAATTGTGGTTGTGTTCATACTATCTGGGAGTTTCGATTTTTGTTTTGATTCAGTAATCATACGAATGAAGAGTGGTAACAAAATGGACCAAAAGTGTTTGTAGAACTCAGCAGGGAATCCATCGGGGCCTGGTGCTTTATTGTTTGGCATAAGTTTGAGAGCGTTAAAAAGTTTGTGTTCCGATAAGGGAGATTCAAGAGTATTTATTTGATGTTTACTGAGTTGAGGTCGGTTGATTTTGTTGAGAAATGAGTCGATGTCTTTCTGATATGGATCTTTTTCAGAGGAATATAATTTACTGTAAAAATATTGAAAGATTTGATTTATTTCTTCTGGTGAGTTGGTGGATATACCCGTTGTGTCAATAATGACTGGAATTGTAGCTTTTTCTTTGTTTTGTTTGAATTGATTTGCCAGATATTTACCAGATTTGTTACTATGTTGTAAGTTTTCTTGTCTTAGCCTATGAATTGGGAATTGTGTATGTTTATTGATTAATTCATTCAATTTGAGTTTATATTTTCTTAATGAATCCTGTGTTTCTTCTGTTGGGTTATTTATGTTTATATCTTCTAGTTGTTTAATTTTTTGTTCCAGTTCTACTTGTTGATCCTTTTCTTTCCTTTTTTGTGAACGGAGAATGAAATTATTTTTCCTCTTAGTACCCCGCTTTTCCTGTTTCCCACAGAAGAGATGGAGATGTTTCCGGGGAGTCATTCATCTCTAGAAAGCATGCCCACTCTCTTTTGAAGTAACTGTCAAAATCCTGGTCTTTCAGAAGAGAAGTGTTAAATCGCCATCTGATTTCTGTTTTTATGTTGACTAGTTGTGTTCCACTTTAATGTTACCGGGGCATGATCACTAATGACTATTGGATGGATCTTTGATTCGGAAATATTTGATATGATAGAATTACTGGTAAGAAAGAAGTCAATGTCGGGAATATGAGTGGTGTACTGGTGAGAAAAATGAGTATTCTTTACTGTTAGGATGCTGTAGATGCCAACTATTGTCAAGACCAAAATCACTCATGAACTGTTTTATGGTTTCTGCAGATTTCCAAATGCGTTTATTGCCTAAACTATTACAGCTATCTATTGTTAGATCTAAAACTGTATTGAAATCGTCTGCAATTATGACTGGGCAATTTGAAAAAATTTTAAATTGAAGAGAAAAAGGTCTGAAAAAAGCATGGGTCATCTGTGTTGGGGCCATACAAGTTGCCAATTGTGACTGGGCTATTATTAATGGAGATGTTTATGATAATGAAACGTCCTTCAGGATCTGTAATGGTGGTATTATGAACAAAAGAGATTTTTTTTTTTTTTTTTTATTAGAATGCAAACTCCTCTTTGTTTTGAGTTGTAGTGAGCTGAGAATAAATGACTGTAATTTGATTATTTAATTTTGTTAGAATCTGATTCTGATAAATGCGTTTCTTGCAGGAGACATCTGTCTGCTTGTAGTTTATTTAAATGATTAAAAACTTTGACCTTCTTTGTCTGAGAACCAAATCCCTGAATGTTCCAGGTTACAAAAGTGATAGATGACATATTATAGTGAAAAATAAACAAAAATGTATATTAATGTATGAGCCTGGTAGAACTATACAAATGTGAGTGTATATATTCGAATAGGTGTTGTAGTGTTTATGTTTGTGTGCATAATAATGCAATGTTGTTGGCAGACTAACAAGAATGCATAAACACAACTGACAGAATGTACACAAGAGAACAGCAACAACAAAACAAAAACCATTAAATACAAACATATGGTGAAACATGGGAAGGGGGACACGAGACCTAGGTGGACAAGTAGGAACACATCTAATAGATTAATAAAGAAAAAAAAAGAGGAAGTGAGTATGTTTAGTTCAGTTTACGATTACAGCAATTACTGACTCATAAATGGAAGTGAAGCGTTCAGAAAAGCCAGGAAGTCCTTGACTGATTTTTCAGGGTCGTCTGGAGTTTGTTCCGGGATGCCTGTAAAAACTAAATTGTCCCTCATGCTTTAAAAAGTTATTTTCTTTAGTGAGAGTGTCTATCTGTTCTTGGTTGAATTCTAAGCTGTGCCGCAATTCCTGGAATCCCTTGCGTATGACTTCTATAAGTGCAATCCTGGCATCAAGCTCGGTGAGTTTATTCTCGATTGAGAGCAAAATGTCGCTTACCTCTGTGCAGCAGGGCGGTTTGGGTGATGTGGATGGTGTTGTACTAGGGCTGAAAGGTGAATCGGTATGAGGTCTCTTGGAGTCTGGAGTGGGGTTACCTTTACTTTTTTTGTTTTGGTCTGGTTTGTCCCTGTTCATGGTGCTGCAGAGTGTGATGTAGTGCGCGTCGATATATTATTCGAGGTGATCCAGGTTGTATAATATTATAATCCGGTTTTGAAACGGAGAAGATAGAAAAAAGAAGAAGGAAAAAAAAATGTAGATATTTCAACCGGAGTTGTTTTTTCAATCTAGCAGACAGGAGCCGCCATCTTAGATCTCGCACCGGGTCTCGTGAGGTCTCGCGCTACTCAGCCATCGTAAAATTATTCATTCATTCATTCATTTTCCACCGCTTATCCGGGGCCGGGTCGCGGGGACAGCAGTCTGAGCAGAGATTCCCAGACTTCCCTCTCCCCAGGCACTCCCTCCAGCTCTTCCGGGGGGACACAGAGGCGTTCCCAGGCCAGCCAAGAGACATGGTCTCTCCAGCGTGTCCTAGGTCTTCCCCAGGGCTTTCTCCTGGTAGGACGTGCCCGGAACACCTCCCTAGGGAGGCGTCCAGGAGGCATCCGAAACAGATGCCTGAGCCACCTCAGCTGACTCCTCTCGATGTGAAGGAGCAACGGATCTACTTTGAGCTTCTCCCGAGTGACCGAGCTCCTCACCCTATCTCTAAGGGAGCGCCCTGCCACCCTGTGGAGAAAGGTCATTTCGGCCGCCTGTATCCGGGATCTCATTCTTTCGGTCATGACCCAAAGCTCTTGACCATAGGTGAGAGTAGGAACGTAGATTGACCGGTAAATCGAGAGCTTCGCCTTGCAGCTCAGCTCCTTCTTCACCACGACAGACCGGTACATCGACCGCATTACTGCAGAAGCTGCACCGTAAAATTACAGTATTTTAAATATGAAACTGTTTAATACATTGTCAGGGTCCTCTTTGCTCTGCGATTGTATTTTTCACTGCAGGAGAACATGATGTGTGGTGAGAGAGACCATGAGTTGTCGGGCATTGCAACACGGGGCGGGTTTTGTGAAGGGTCAATTGTCACTGACAAAATGGGAGTTAAACTTCGTAAGTTGCGATAAATGTGCAAAAGTGTTCGTTTACAACGGACATAAATCTGGCACCTCTGCCCTGAGGTGACATACCTGCAGTTTTCTGTTTCCAAATGACTCGTTTGGTGAGTGTACGCAGTAGCCTAAAAACTGAGGTGCCGCTAGTTGTGGTTTTGTTTTAACAGTTAGGCTTGTTTTACAACCCTAATAAAAAATAAATAATAAGTCTACCCAATATGTTTGTCATGTGTGGTGCTTTGGTTTAGCGTTGGTTAATTCATCTTATTTAAACACAGTCTGTTATTCTGGATGTTAATTTGAACAAATATTTAGTCTGAGTATATGTGTAGCTACATTACATCACATAAAGTCCGCGGGAGCAGACACAAATATTGTGGGCCCGGGCGGGAGTGGAACACACAGATTGCGGGAGCGGGCGGTCCTGATCATACATTCAGCGGGAGCGGGCATGTGCGAGTTTAAGAAAACAGTCCCGCGCAGGGCTCTACTGGACAACCTGAGTAACTGCTGGCCCCTGCCTGGCCACCCCTATGAAAAATTCCTGGCTCCGCCACTGTTTGACAATCAATATAATTTTATCCCTCTGTAATGTAGTCTTAAATAACTCGTATAAAGATATAAATTGTATAAAGCTTTCACTCAACTGAATCAAACTTATCCGATTTTATGTTGAACACGTGTTTCTTTTATGACATTGTTATCAGGGTTAATGGATATCAACATCGTTCAGCAGATGGTAGGCAAACCATTGGCGTCTATTTTCCGTTTCCGTTTTGAATGGCGTGTCTGACATGGGTTTTTGATGCCTTGTAAAATGTTCTAGGTCGATTCTATGTCAGTGTGATATCTGGGTGTTGCCAGAAGGAACTGAAGGTTCAGCCTTCAGTCATAAATATGGGTCCTAGAAACCTCATGCAGAGCGGCCGCGATTTACAGTTTAGCATCGTCTGCACGTCGGCCGGAGAGCTTTCACGATCATATGCCGACGTCTCGGCATATCAACAGAAAAATATTACTTTGTAATTTGCTAAACTAATTACAAAGTAATATTTTTCTGTTTATTTATTTTTAAATATAACTCCAGTAATGATACCAGATATGTTAAAGCTGGGGCATGGGTAAGTATTTATTTTACTGTTATGATTAACTGTAATAGTCAAATATATTTTTTCTCTATTCTTCAGCAGCAATAAAGACTATAGAATACAAGACTTGTTGTATGAGTCTTTATATATATATATATATATATATATATATATATATATATATATATATATATATATATTTAGTTAACCTAATGAATTCAATTAAGCAATGTCGAAAGTAATAAAATGTGTAAACAAAAGCTTTTGAGGAATTTGAAATTATTTACAAATGTCAAATTAAATTATATCCTTTTAAATGAGTGACAATATTAAATAAACCCAACTTTTATATTCACAAGTGTTAAACACACTTTAGGGAATTAAATTGGAAAATGTATAAATTACAACTCAATAACATTTTATTGTAAATATGTTAACATTTTGAATTTAACCCAATGAAATACTACATACAAAATAGTATATTCAGTAACAAAACTTCGATCCTGTCGGTCAGGCTCATGCTAGTCACCACGAGCACATGAGATGAATGTGCTGTGTAATCCATGTTGAATATCAACAATACTTGCTAAATAAAGTTCTTATTAGCAAAAATACAAATAACTGATTACTGATTCACTCTAGATATTGGGGATTATCGTGTAAAATCCATCGTCCTTTTTTAAAATTTGGACAAACCTTATACGCAATCTTCCTCTCTCCTTCCTCACTTCTCAGCCACGCCTCTCTCATCGTCAACCACGTGATACTTGAGCACTTAAATAAGACATTAAACATTAAATATTAAATATAAATACACTCACCTAAAGGATTATTAGGAACACCAAACTAACACTGTGTTTGACCCCCTTTCGCCTTCAGAACTGCCTTAACATTTACCTTTACATTTAGTCATTTAGCAGACGCTTTCATCCAAAGCGACTTACAAGTGAGGGAAACAAACAAGCGATTCTTCATGAACTGGCAAATAACACAGGAAGTGCTCACAATACAAGTTTCCTACATCGCTCAGTACCATAAGCTAGAGTGGGAAGGAAAGGTTTTTTTTTTTTTTTCACGGAAGAGATGAGTTTTCAGCTGTCTCTTGAATATTGCCAGGGATTCTGCGTTCCTGATGAAAGTAGGGAGATCATTCCACCAGCAGGGAGCAGTGAAGGAGAATGTTCTGGAGAGTGATTTTGTGCTTCTCTGTGACGGTACCACAAGCCTTCGTTTCTTTAGTGATGCCAGGCTTCTGGTGGGGACGTAGCGTTGTAGCAGTGTGTGGAGGTAGGAAGGTGCAGAGCCTGTGGTGGATCTGTAAGCAAGCATCAGCGCCTTGAACTTGATGCGAGCAGCAAGGGGTAAGCAGTGCAGAGAGATGAAGAGGGGCGTGACGTGGGCTCTCTTATGCTCGTTGCAGACAAGACGAGCAGCAGCGTTCTAGATCATTTGAAGAGGTTTGATTGCACTTGACGGCAGACCAGCAAGAAGAGCATTGCAGTAATCAAGCCTTGAAATGACCAGGGCCTGGACAAGCAGTTGTGTTGCGTGCTCAGTCAGGAAGGGACGGATTTTCCTGATGTTGCGAAGTGCAAATCTGCATGACCGCGCCGTCTTTGAGATGTGGTCTCTGAAGGTCAGTTGGTCATCGAAGATAACTCCAAGATTTCTGGCTGACTTTGATGGGGTAATGGTGGTTGTACCAAGCTGTATGTTGATGCGTGTTGTAGAGTAGGAGTAGCAGGGAATACTAAAAGCTCAGTCTTTGCCAGGTTGAGCTGCAGGTGGTGTTCTTCCATCCACGTCGAGATGTCCGCCAAACAGCTTGAGATCCGTGCAGCTACTGTGGAATCATCTGGTTGGAAGGACAGGTAGAGTTGTGTGTCATCAGCATAGCAGTGGTCGGAGAAACCATGTGCCTGTATGATGGGACCCAGTGATGTAGTATAAATGGAGAATAGGAGGGGACCAAGAACTGAACCTTGAGGAACAGTTCATGAGGTTTGGATACTTCCCCTCCCCAGGCAACTCTGAAAGACCTACCTGTGAGATAGGACTCAAGCCACTGAAGTGCAGTACCTGAGATGCCCAGTGACGAGAGGGTGGACAGAAGAATTTGATGATTTACGGTGTCGAACACAGCAGATAGATCCAGCAGAAATTGAACACGTGTTCCTAATAATCCTTTAGGTGAGTGTATATAACTACATACATATACATGAAAACACTGTAGTTGTAATGATTGTCAGATTAAGTGCCCGCTACGGCCACCAGAGGGCACTCCACCCTGGACTGTTGCCTCACCATTTCCCACGATACATCACAAACTGTCACGCTCATTCACACCCACGCACTATGTTTCCCAGGAGCCCTGTACCTTGTCACTGATCACCCCGGCCAGCTGAAGTTAATTAGCTGCTGAAGTCTTGACTAATTGACCCCTGGCAATTCTGAGCGTTATTCCCTGTTTTGGTTTCATGTTGTTTGATTTTGCCTGTTTTCCAGTGTACTGATTCTCACTGCCTGCCCTTATATTCCCGCCTGTTTATCTGACTACGATTCTGTTTATCCTTTGCCATTCCTATTCGCTGCTTCATTGACCTTTGCCTGATTGACTATGTTTTCAATAAAGCCTCCACATGGATCTCATCCGTTGACTCGGTCCCTCACTACAGTAGTGGAATAGAATAAAAATAGAATACACACATTATAAATGTAAATAAACATTACTATCAAACAATAATTTAGCATCTTTTTAGTTTCACCAGGCTACATATAAAATAAATGTGGGGACCCATGACAATTTTAAAGTTTGGGCACATCCGCTTTATAGTTTCCTGATCATGATAATTTTCTGGGTGTGACATCACCTATGACGTTCCGTCACACCATTGGACTGATTTCGCATGGTTCAAGATGCAAACATGCAGAGGCGTTCCCATGGCGCTTTGATGCAGCATCTCATTCCCTCTCAGGGAACCATGGTTACATGTGTGACCGGAGATGTTTTCTCAAACTAATTTAAAACTTACCTGGGTAGCAACTTCATGTAACAGGCCACTGGTGTTTTAATCTGTCTCTTTTGTCTACTTTTGACCACTTCTGTCCTGATTTCTTTGAGGGGAGGTTCTATGGGTGGATAAATGTATGGGCATTTTCAGATCTTTCAATCTAATGGACAAAATAAGCTCACTCAATTTACATATAAACATATCCAGAGATGACAGAAAAACACACTGAGAGTAGCAGCTTTTGCTTCTGCTTTAACAGATGCAAGTTTGTGTTAGAAATCAGGAATGAGAGAGACCATATTGCTTAGTACGTTTTATGTTGGTACGTTTTCAAACCAAACTTGAGTATTCAGCCGACAAAGTTTAAATCCTGTTTGGCTAGCACACTTCCCATAATGAGGTCAGTATGTAGAGAGCAGGTGGTCTTTTGAGGCTGTTCAAATGCATTCAACCACATGAGCGTCTACCCCTCGAAAGCAATCTGGTCTATTAGTAGTTGAAAGTGGACAAACACAAAACATTTTAGACACTGTTTACACCTGTATTTAGTTTCGTCCACATGTGATCAGTAAACAGGGCCAAAGTGTCAAAAGTTGTGGAGTTTTTTTCTTTTTGGAAACGTAATCAAGACTAACATAGGTGTTTCCTGAACACTTCTGAGTCTCAGAGTTGTACTAGGGACTCTTGTGGCCTATTTTTATAGATTACCCAGCACCAGCCTGTTTGACACCACAGTCAAAATTATCACCCCATGCATCACGACGCATCAATCGCAGGTGGACATCGAGCGGCACGCGAGTTAAAACAAACTGGCCTGTGCGGTGACAGCCGTTACCAGAATGTAATTCATGGGAGCGAGAGGAGACATGGCAGAGAGTCTGCATACTCTGATTTACCTCTTGCCTGTGTGAATAGGAAGTGGGAAATGGGCAGCTAGTGCGCAGTCTGTGTTCAGCTGAGCTCTTTATGATTTGGGCCATGCAGTCATAAATCAATCCAGAGTGATGCCGACGGGCTCGTCGCAGATGGTATGGCTTTCGCTCCCCAATTAATGGGCTGGTTTCGAAGTGAGGCATCCTGGGAAAGAGGAAAATACTTGGCAAATGAAGACGTGGAGAGAAATAAGGGGGGAGAACTTGAGAGCGTGCTTGCAATCTGCAAACAGACACAAAGCATCTCAATGTTCAACTCTCAGACTGGAGTCCTGCGAGTCTCAAATGTGCCGCAGAGATTCATCATTTAAACATCACATATAACGGCTGAATTCGGTGCCATGAATTTTTTATCAGAAATGTTTTTTTTCGTTTTCTTTTTTTTTGTGGTGCAACGGTGCCATGAGATGCCACAAGCTTGATGGATAAACACGCCAACACGGTTCATCAGCTTTATAATAAACCTTTTGAATATTTCATCTTTAATTTCATTAATAAAATGTAGAAAGGTCACTAAAATTCAAACATATGAGATACTAAATGAAAATTTCTAGAAAGCAGAATGCTTAATTTATTGTTGCATTGCCATAACTATGATAATTGGGTATTTTTGCACTATAAATGGCCTGAGTGAACTGCACTGTATAAAAAAGGGACAGTAAAAACTCTGAAATGATGTCCTGTTTGAAATGGTCTTAATCATGTAAAAGTATGAACTAATTGTCAGAAGTTGAAGTTTTTTTTAAAGCTGAATTATTTATTGAACCTTTAGACAAAGTAGAAAAAAAATATTTAAAAAAAAGTTTGCATGTGTGTTTTTGTTAAATATATTTGACACATCAGGCTTTTATGGCTTACATAATTTGATATAGTGAGAATGTGGAGCACATTCTAGAGTAGGAAAAAGAGCAAAAATCTGCTGATATTTATATGATGGTTGAAATTCTGATTGTAAATGTAAGTTTGTAAATCAAAGAGATTTTTATAACAATAAATATATATTATATTATATACATAATATGCATATAAATATCAGTTGTAACTGTATATATGCCAATAACATTTCATAGTAAGATGATATTTAAATGCTTAGTTTTATGATCAAAGCTCTGTAGTTTTAAAACAATTCAAAATAATACAGTGATAATTGAGAGATCAAACAAACGTCCCTCAAAAGCCTCATGGATCATATTTGATACTTATATTTTAATTTATTGTAATATCTATGGAAAATCAAGTGAACCCAAGCTACTTCAGTCCAGTAAGTGTTCATCTTTAAACATTATTAATAATATAAATGTTATTCTTATGTTTTACACGATAAAATTCAGTAAAGATTTCATAGCAAAAAGACATCTGAACCACAAGCCGAAGGTAGATGTTTTTAAATTATACTGAACGGCATATTACTTGCTAAAAAATGTATGAACTATAAATTAGATGACAGAAGGCATGTAGTAAATTGCGTACAAATATGATGCAGGCTCTATAGGGTAAAGAATTCAGAGATGTGCACTGTTAGGAGAAAACCACCACAACGTCGACACGTCTTGTCTCTGTGGAGAAGAGAAATGAATTAATGTGTCTTGCTTCAGCGCTGTCACAGTCAGCCATCTCGAGAATCCAGTGTAAATATTCCCTCTGTCACATTAAACTGTCTAATTGCGTTTCTCAGCCACTCCAAAACACTCTGGATCTCCAACGGGGCTGAAACATGGCCGAATTCATTTATGGCAATCAACAGACTGAATATGTGCTTGTCCTGGGGTAGTCTAGTCCTGGAATGAGAAATGTACTGTATTTCTGATGCACGGACTGCTTGTTAGTGGGGCTAGCATCACTATTACTATTACTCATCATTACTCTCCAGCCCAAAAATCTTCCGGTAGTGTCTGTGTTACAAAAATGAATGATTCCTCAAATAAACAAGCATATTTCCCATTCAGATCGATGCAGCACTGATGTCCCAAGGGTTCATGGGTACCGTCAACAGTCTATTGACCCTCCAGTCTTCAGGTGAGCAATTGAACTGCTGTTCTAAAGGGTCTGCCAAACAAAATACCTCTCACTTTGTGTTCTTTCTTCAACCACCCTAGAAATTGATTGCATTGCTCAGAGTGCCCTCCACATATAATCAAAAGGCAGGCGGCCAGCTGAGATGGGAAGCTGTGCCTTTGAGATGGACTGCCTCCATGAACTATGGAGAACTGAAGCGTTTCAGCAGAAGATGCATGCTGGTTTCCAGAATGGGATGCATGAATTGCAAAGAGGTAAACAACAAAGCAGTGTTTTAAAATGTTCACTCCTGAAAGAAAGACATTTTGCTGGGTGCAAAATCTGTCACTAGGATATTTGTATGCCTATTTGTTTACTTGCCTCTCCAGGTAATTCAAAGGCCCTTATCAAAGAAACTCCACCAGCTCTTGCATTTGAGTCTTGGGCTGGTAATGCGAGCGAGTATGTGCACACTTAAAGTGTGCAATCCATTTGCTGATGCTTAACATGCATTCTTGCATTACCTTGGTGGAGAGAAACCCCAGTAAAGTTTATTGTGCATGTAAACTTGATGCAAGAAACTATCTACAGACATGTTTAAGTATACTTGAACTAACTTGCTTAGCAAGACAAGGTACAAAATGCCTAAAGGTGCGCTGGGCTAAAGGAAGTGAAGAGCCCTCACTGGTGCAATGGTGGACACATGTTTAGCGATAGGGTTATGAGTTGGGTTAGGGTATTTCTTCCTTCCACTCAAAAATGGGTGTGGAGCACAGGATGAGGCCACCTCGTCAATAAATGGCAAATGGAATGGAACAAATTTGTAAATAACAAATTATATGAGGTGAATCCAGTTTTAAATCAAGGAGTTATTAGTTATTATTTTGAAAACAGAAATGACCAGGTTGTATATGAGATGCTGAATTGGACATTCAAGACACACTCATTCATATTTATTGAAGGGCGAAGAGAAACGGGTCGGGGATTTGTGTTAGAATTTCACGAGCGTAAAACATATTTTAATAGAATGTCCTTTTTTAAATAATATTAGACAACGGTTTTATACAGAGAACACATTAATGGACATTTTTAAAAAGGTTTCTCCTGGAGTAATTTTAGAATTTCTGTCGAATATTCACTTGAAAGTCTCTATGTAATTGTTCAACATTATTAATGTTGTTGTTATCGGTATATATGCCTGATTTTGTATAGTGATTGTTTTTAAGACAAAATTGCTAAATTATTGTAAACAATGCATTGACGTGATATTGCTGATTGCCATGAATATAGCCATTTCTGCTGATATGGCTTTAAATCGTAAATAAATAAATCATCTGTGGGGTATTTTGTGCTGAAACTTCTCAGACACATTTTGGGGACACCTGAGACTTATATTACAGTTTGTGAAAAGGTGCATAATAGTCTTTAAAGTCTGCTTTTAGCCCATCATACCCTACTCTTCAAACTGTTACTCCATCATTGTGAATAGTGTTCAGAAAATTACAGTTGGTACATTGTTCTCAGTATATTTAGAGCATTACTGTGTCATCACAAGTTGATTTAGAGTGTTTCTAAGTGCATTAATATGTGATTTCACCCATTTATCTTCAACAGGGGAAAGGTATTGCACTAATAGTGCAAGATAAGTTTGATGTCAAAATGTAATAATATGAGCAATACGTAATAGTGAAGCTTATCTTGGCAAGAACGATTGCACTGGGACTTGACTGCAATTTATTTCAATTTTGCCTTGCCTTTATTTTTAGATTTTGTTTGAAGACTGCTTTCATACTTATTAATTTCACCCACAAATTCCCAGAATACCTGCATCAACCATTTTTGTCAGTTATTGCCATTTAAATGGTCTTAAATTACCCACCTCTACATTTGCAAGATGCTTCCAAGACTCATTTAAATGTAGATTTAAAATATTAATGTAAGTCTTAGCAGGATTATCTTAATGTAAGTGCTCTCTCCTCCTCGCTGACAGCTTCTGATTATTTCTGTCGGGTATATTTAGAGGTGTTTGCTAAGGCATAAGTATTGCTCATGCTTGGGTTGGGGGGATTTAAACAAAATCTTTTAAACTTATTAAAATTACTCATTAAAAGTATTAAACTTCGATATGTTGCTCATCCAGAAGCAAAAATCCCCAAAAGTGACGAAGGAAGATTGACACCCTTTATTCAAATATTATATTTATATGTATTGCCATGACAAATTGTGCAGACATCATTTTTGGCCAGGCTGTCATACAAAGAAATTATGAACGTGCATAAACCATAGACTGTAAACTGTAGGCAGTGACGTCACCCATAGGTTTCTGAAGAGCATTTTAAGGCATCCAATGGCATAACGGTGTTCTAAAATACAGTCAATACCAGACAACCAAAGAGTGAAAAGACAACTTAAATACATAACAAACGAGGGAAATAATTATGAACATCTGTGATGATCAAATGAATTACCAAGACAACAAAAAGGTGGCGGGAAAACTGAACAAACATGCGCGCTCAGGTCGACGTACGTCTGTCTCGACCATTAACTGCACAGCAAGCCATATTATTTGATAATTGTATGAAATAATCCTGAAAAAAGCTCAAATACAACAGAGATACCAAGTTAAATGTGTGTGGAATTAGCTGAGGTAAAGTGACCGTTGACAGACAGCAGACAAACGGCTAGTATATTGACGAGGGGCAGAGCTACCCTTGGCCTAAGCTTGGCCACCCCGCTGATAACTGCTGTTCCCTTCTCCTTTTTTCTTTACATGAACAGCGTTTATTTAAAAGCAGAACCATCTCTTTAAGACCACAAAAAACGGGAGACTTTTCAGATGCGCACTCCAATTTCGCCTCTGCGCCAGGCGCAAGTCAAACGCAAGTGGAAAGGATACAGATGCCGAATGAGCTTCAGCAGAACAACAGTAAACGGCCAAGAATATATATATATATATATATAGCCTACATCAATTTTATCAACTGGTGGGTTTCAAGACAATTTTGAGTTAGTCACATTGTGTGCAGTCAAAGAAGCAACAACGTAATACTCTTTTTCTGGTGACACTTGTATTTTGAAACACGTGTGAAACCCGGTGACACTCCTGTCAGATGCTGAGAGAAACGCGTTGTCCTCATTCATTATCTGCGGTCAGATGATATGTTGTCAGTACGCCCAGTAGTGCACAACACAAAGAAATTTAAAAAGCAAACATAAGTTCACAACACAACGAAATCAAGCCACAACACAATGGAAACAAGGCGCAACACAACGGAATCTCCACAACACAACGGAAACAAGCCGCAACTCAATGGAATCGGCACAACACAACGGAATCACCACAACACAACGGAAACAAGCAACTCAATGGAATCGGCACAACACAACGGAATCACCACAACACAACGGAAACAAGCCGCAACACAACGGAATCTCCACAACACAACGGAAACAAGCCGCAACTCAATGGAATCGGCACAACACAACGGAATCACCACAACACAACGGAAACAAGCAACTCAATGGAATCGGCACAACACAACGGAATCACCACAACACAACTGAAACAAGCCGCAACACAACGGAATCGTCACAACACAACGGAATCACCGACACCACAACGGAATCACCACAACACAACGGAAACAAGCAACTCAATGGAATCGGCACAACACAACGGAATCACCACAACACAACGGAAACAAGCCACAACACAACTGAAACAAGCCGCAACACAACGGAATCGTCACAACACAACGGAATCACCGACACCACAACGGAATCACCACAACACAACGAAAACAAGCCACAACACAACGGAAACAAGCCGCAACACAACGGAACCGCCACAACACAACCGAATCTTCTTCTTCGAGTTTATTGGCGGTTCGCATTCTTATAAAGAGCATTACCACCGTCTACTGGGATCAGAGACATTATATTCTTACTCCCAGACCAATCCGGACTCGTGCTTTCAATGTTTCTGCATGTTCAGCTCCTCCATCTACAGCCCAAGTCCATCACCAAGTCCAAAGAGTATAACTAATGACAATTATAATATTAATTATTGTTGCCTTTCTACATTCTATGAATTAAATGATTCTATTTTTTTTTTAAATGTATTAATAAACTTCCTCCTTCTACTGGGTTTAATAACTTCTTTAATGTTAATTGTTGTTCCCCTTTCTTCTTAAATTCTTCAATTAATTTACTTCTTTCCTCTTAATATCTATTACTCTATTTGTACATGTTCTACTTTTTCTCTAATTCCACACCATTCACACATTCCTGTTGGATGTTTTCCTATGCATTGTTGAATTAAGTCCTGTATGTCCCAGTCTTTGTCTAGATATAATACAATCTTCCTTCTTTCTCCCACTTAAATTCCTGCCTCTTCCTACTAATACTGGAAAAGGCAGTATCATCTCAACTGTGTTCCTACTTGGAAAGAAATGGTATCTGTGAGGATTTCCAGTCAGGATTTAGACTGTACCATAGTATTGAGACTGCTCTCATTAGAGTTACAAATGATTTGCTCTTATCATCAGATCATGGTTGTATCTCTCTATTAGTCTTTCTAGACCTCAGTGCTTTTGACACTATCGACCACAAGATTCTTTTGAATAAATTAGAAAGTTATGTTGGCATTAGTGGAATTGCATTGGCATGTTTCAAATCATACTTATCTGACCGCTATCAGTTTGTAGTAGTAAATGAAGAGACGTCATTTCGATCACAAGTTCAATATGGAGTACCACAAGGCTCATTACTATGACCGTTGCTTTTCACTCTGTACATGCTACCCTTGGGAGATGTCATTAGGAAGCATGGCATTAGTTTTTACTGTTACGCTGATGATACTCAGCTCTATATTTCCTCACACCCTGACGAAACCTACTAATTCTCAAAATTAACAAAATGCGTAGCTGATATAAAAAATTGGATGACTAGTAATTTCTTACTACTAAATTCAGAAAAAACAGAGATTCTAATTATTGGACCGAAAACTTCTGCACATAATAACCTAGAATACTGTCTAACACTAGATGGCTGCTCTGTCAAGTTGTCTTCGTCGGTTAGGAACCTGGGTGTGCTCTTTGATACCAATCTTTCATTTGAAAGCCACCTTTCTAGCATATGTAAAACCGCATTCTTCCATCTTAAAAATATATCTAAACTACGACATATCCTCTTCATGGCAAATGCGGAACAGCTAGTTCATGCGTTTATGACCTCGAGATTAGATTACTGTAACGCTCTACTGGGTGGTACCCTGCTCGCTTGATAAACAAACAACAGCTGGTCCAAAATGCAGCTGCTTACTAGATCCAGGAAATATGACTATATAATCCCGGTTCTGTCAAAACTGCACTGGCTCCCTATTAAACATCGTATAGATTTAAAAATCTTGCTAATTACTTGCAAAGCACTAAGTGGCTTAGCTCCCCAGTACCTGAGTGAGCTCTTAATGCATTATAGTCCTTCGCGTCTATTACAATCTCAGAATTCTGGCCAGTTGTTAATACCTAGAATATCAAAATCAACCGCAGGCGGTAGATCCTTTTCCTATTCGGCACCTAAACTCTGGAACGAACTTCCTAGCATTGTTCGAGAAGCAGACACACTCTGTCAGTTTAAATCTAGACTAAAAACGCATCTATTTAACCTTGCATACACATGACACATTATCAATTTTTGTCTTCATATCTGTTAAAGGATTGTTAAGCTGCATAGATCAGGTCAGCCGGAACCAGAACACTTCCTATAACACCGGATGTACTCGTTACATCAGAAGAAGAATGGCGTCTACGCTAATTTTTGTCTCTCTGCTTATCCCAAGGTTTCCCAATTAACATCATTGGCTGGATCCGGGTCAGATGGGGAACCTGCGCCTGTGCGCAGCAAAAGCACGGCCCTGGGGTGTCGGTGGAGACTGTGTGAACTAGCTCATCCTTTGTGAAGACCTTACCGACTCATCAGCCAGTGGCACAGATACCCAACAACCCGTCCCATACCAGTGTGATCAAAAAGATCTTAAACTACATAGAACTGGATTAAATATTTTGACTGTTGCGACTCCAATCGGACTCTGCCTGAGTATCGGGCAAGTGTTCACTGTTGGCCAGAGGAGAGCTGGCCCCCTGACTAAGCCTGGTTTCTCCCAAGGTTTTTTTTCTCCATTTTGTTGGAGTTTTGGTTCCTTGCCTCTGTTGCCTTTGGCTTGCTTAAGTTGGGGACACTTGCTTGATATTCAGCAGTGTTTTTTGATATGCCTGCATTTGGCTGCATTGTGCGAACTGAACTGAGCCAGACGATTACGTCACTGTTTTCTCTAGTGCTGATATAGATAAATTAACTAGACTAATAACTACTGATCTTTGCAACGGAATGAATCAATAATATATAGAATAAGCTGGACAATGACACCATTTTTTTGGGAGCTGCTATGCAGCCAAAAATGATTGGCCAATTATTAATGTAAAGCTGCTTTGCCACAATTTGCTTTGTAAAAAGCGCTATATGATGACTTGACTTGTCTACTAATGGTTGAATTAAATGTAGATGTCTGCCCTTTTGCACACTATCCCCATACGATTGCCAGTTTTTATTTATCTCCCTTTTTATTATTGATTTGAGTTCTGCTTTGCTATACATTATTTGCATATCTATATTTTCCTTCGCCATAGCTTGTTTGGTTTATTTGTCTGCTGCTTCATTCACACTCCAGTATGTGCCGGAACCCACAAAAACTGAGCTATCTTATTTGTTTGTTTCATAATGTACAACAACTGTAAGATCTCCAAAACAATATCTTGTCTAGTATCTGATTCTTGCGCTTCCAAGCATAACAAGGCTGAACTTGAATCTGAGCATATTAGTGTTTTTTTTTAGTCCTATTTTGTTTATTTTATTCACTGCTATCATAATTGCTAGTAACTCTCTTGTAAACACTGAGACATGACCTGATATTCTTTCTCCTCTTGCCTCTTTTAACTTTGAATGATATAAGCTACCCCCACCTGACCATTCTGTGGATTCTTAGATGCACCTGTGAAAACCTGTATATATTCTTCATACCTAGATCCAATATATTCTGTTGTCATCTCTGCTTCTAACATTCTCTGATCTTTATCTTGTCTAGCTTCCAATAAGAGAAAATCTATTTTTGCTTTTGGTAAAATCCATAATGGTATTGTTGGTAATATTACTGCTGGAATAACACTATATTGATTTAATTTCATATCCTGCACTAATTCCTTAATGATCCAACAATAAATATTACTTTTCCTTTTCCCATGTTCCCTACATGACTCAAGTATACCTTTTGCCGGGTGACTATCCTTCTGACCTCTTAGGTTCGCCCAGTATATCAGTATCGGTTTCTTTCTTCTTAATTAAATGTATTGGCATCTCCCCCATCTCCATATGTAGCGCTGGAACTGGGGAGGAAGGATAAGCTCCGCAACAAATTCTCAAGGCTTGTGATTAAATTCTCTCTAATTTTCCTAATTGTGACCTATTAGCTGATCCATATCCCATACATCCATAATCTAATATTGCTCTTATCATTGTTGAATAAATTGTTTTTAATGCCAATCTATCAGTTCCCCATTCACGTCCCAAAATACACCTCATTACATTTAAAATCTTCTTACATTTATCCTCCATCTTATTTATATGTGAATTCCATGTTACTTTTGTATCAAACCACATACCTAAAAATCTTATTACTTTAACCTGTTAATTAGTTAATTAATTCCTACTTTGAATCTATGCTTGACTTTTGATTTGTAAAGAAAATATATTTGGCACAACGGAATTGCCACAACACAACGAAATAAAGCCACAACACAATGGACATGGTAAAGTTAGATTTCCTTGCCACTGTTCTAAGAGTCCAGAGTCTTACCATGATTAGTTGATTAACTACGGGAGCATTTACGTTGTGTTGTGGCTTTATTTCGTTCTGCTGCGGCTTGTTTCCGTTGTGTTGTGAACTTATGTTTGCTTTTTAAATTTCGTTGTGTTGTGCACTACTGGGCCACCATACTAGGGGGCTCTCGGTGCTCGGTAAAGTTAGATTTCCTTGCCACTGTTCTAAGAGTCCAGAGTCTTACAATACCATGATTAGTTTTAAATATGTAAACCGTGTATATCGACATGAAATATTAATTCAAAATCACATTTGTGCAAAATAGCTTCATATTTATACCTGTGAATGATTTGACGTGCAACCGCAACGCATGATGTAGAGAACGTCTGCCAATTCCACCAAGTGTTTAAAACGTATAATTTGTATTCATTTTTAAAATTAATTTAACATTTAAAATGTAAATTGTTCAAATTTCAAAGCTTGTACTAGGTTTCTATTGGTAAGACTGACTTACTATTTTGACAATACATACAAGGAGGAATTATTTCACCTGTAGTAAATCACTAAGTAAGTCTCACTAATAGGAAACTACTACAAGCGTTGGAACATGAACAAGTGAATTACAGTGTAATATATATATATATATATATATATATATATATATATATATATATATATATATATATATACATATAGATCTGTTTCTAAAACTACTAAAGTAAACACTAAATATTTAACTTTCTATATTGTCACATTGTCATTTGCAAGAATGTGAATATGAGCATAAGTCAACAGCCAGAATGTAAAATTAATTATTTTATGCATTTAAATGATACACTTTTGTTTGTACTTAAAAATTAATGCAAAATTAGCATCTTCTAGCTCAAATGTACAGTGCTCACATTTATTAATGCATTACAAAATTACATATCAACTTGTGACTTATATTGTGACCTCACATTGTTTGTGAATATTTTAGTCCAGAGACATGTGACGCACATAAACAACAAATACATGCATGCACTGTTTTAACACCGCTTTATCGTCTTTTCATTACTTAATTGACGACAGAACTACGATGTTGCACGCTCTTAGTTTATTTTGTGCTTTGGTGAAGTGATATACTGCACGCCGTACGTTTTACTGAAATATACCCTATATTTATATAATATAACAATCTAACAATCTTATTCATTATCTCAATTACAATTAAGTACAATTTAACTGCATTTACTTGTGTTGTAGGCAAAGTCCAGTACATTATAGACTAATTTTTATGTTGAAATAATGAAGATTTTTTTGTCACCCCAGACTGGTTGCTGGCCCCTGCCTGGCCACACCTATGACAAGATCCTGACTCCGCCACTGATAGTGACAGCATCTGCAATCTACCTGTCACTCAAATGGCCATTCCATTAATTATGGCTGAATATAATTTAAACAGATGAGTTATAAAAAAGAATTCACCCCCCTGAGAGTTGCCAAGAAGGGCAAAATTAGCTGTATAGACCAAACCAATTTTTGTACCAGGCTGTAAGAAAATTCTGCTGTAAAGTTGGGCATTTTAACATAAGGGAGATGCAGATTTGACTCCCTTTTGGAGCATGTCTCTAGCTGCAGGTTGGTGAATTGAAGTTCAAGTCAAGTTCCGTGTTGGCTAGAGACCGCGGGAGGTTGCTGCATGGTATAAACCAGAGAGAACATTAAAAACAAATAGGGTCCATCCCCTCATGACATCAGTTTTGGCCACTACTGTATATGGATAATGTCAGCTGGTCACTTAAATGACACAAAGGCATGCTATAGAAGTCTGTAGAAATGATTTTTACCGGCCTTCCTGTTCCCATCCTTGCCTCTTTTTATTGACTTCCTGCATGTGCCCTTTCCCATTGAGACTCCTTTTTAAATGTCACCTTGAAGTATCTAGTAATTATTCATGTCTGTTCTTTCCAAATGATGTTCCAATTGTTACTCTAACCTTTCCATTGCTGTAGATGTAGATGCTATATTACACATGGGCACAGAGTGTTTTCCTGCACCAGAATCATCTGCATCACAGCAATTAATTGCTTCTTTGGACTGTTTATAAACACAATGTGAAAAGGACAAGCGGCTATTGTTAGAATTGATGGAAAACAAAAGGCAAATGGGTTCTGTGTCACGCAGAGGGAATTTCAATGTCGTCTTGCTTGAGGAATCGTTGAACATATCCTAACACACTTGTTACAAAACACAGTCATCAGCCAATGAACTGATACCCACAGGATCTTGTGCGCTATATAAATGCATCAGATGCACTGGGCACTAAAGCATGAACTACATTTTAATATTTAAATATTATATTATATTTATATTAAAGAAAATGTGAATGTAAAATTAGCAGTTGATGTTCTGATTTTTTTAGTGTGTTGTGCAGTTGCTGGAGTGATTCTGAACTGTTGTGAATCCCTAGTTTTTGCTTGCTAGGGTGTTATGAGGCAGTTGCTATGATGTTTTGGGTGCTTACAAGGGTGTTTGTTGGCTGTTGCTAGGGCGTTCTAAATTGTTACCAGGGTGTTGTGGATCCTTATACTGTAAAATATTTACCCGTAAATTAACGGTAAAATACTGGCAGAAGGGTTTCCAGCAGTGTACCGTAATCTTACAGTTTCATTACCGTAATCTAAATTGCATCTTTTCTGTAATTTAACAGTAATGTACTGGCAGCAGGGTTTCCAGCAGTGGGCCATAATCATGCAGTTTCATTACTGTATTCTAAGTTACATATTCTTTATTAACTTTAAATATCTATATCTGTGCTAGTACAAATAAACTGGTATTGTAATGTTAAATTAATAAGTTTTTCCCCAAGAAAAAAAAACAACAGATCAAGAGGGTATTTCTTATAGAACACAATTTATTGACAAATAATCTGAATGCTTAAATAAAAAAAACAAATTATAACTGAACCACATCCAAAAGAATAATCAGTCTTTTTGTGTTTCACTAAAACAGCCTTTAAGAAAGAGTAAACAATGTGAAAACCTTTTGAAATTGATTTTAGTTTAATAAAAGTCAAAGCCTGGCAAGTAATTGGAACAGGAACAGGTAAGTGCATGCCAGAATCTTCAAACTGATGCAGGTGTGGTCTGAAAGATTAAAAAAAAAAAAAAAACTTTAAGTAAAAAGTGTACTGTACAGTAAAGTGTCAAAAGAACATGACAAAAAGTAACAATGCTACACTAGCAAAAAATAATGATTATGAAGATGATTATGTGTATGACTTTCTTCTTTGTGATCGAAGATATATTAATAAATCTCCTGATGCATTCCAAGCTTTATAATGGTAGTGAACAGGATTCATGAGTATGAGCTGAAGAAACTGCATCCATCCATCATAAATGTGTACTCCACACGGCTCCGGGGGGTTGATAAAGGCCTTCTGAAGCAAAGTATAAAGCAAAATATCTAGCTTCCGCCAGACCGCCTTCTGTTCAAGTTACGAAGAAAGTGTAAACTAACATCGAGTCAGTTACGCTTTTTCTGTAAGATGAATAGTAGGACATAGCGTACATTTTTTGAACTGCAAGAGTTTTACACTTTCTTCATACGTTGAATACGGAAGGCAGTCTAGCGGAAGCTAGATATTTTACTTCATAAGATGAAGTAAGATTTTTTTTTTTTTTTTTTTTTTTAGACAAATGCATCAATTCGCTTCAGAAGGCCTTTATTAACCCCCCAGAGCTGCGTGGCGTATACATTTATGATGACTGGATGTGGATGGATGCAGTTTCTTAAAAACTTACTTGTGAACCCTGTTCACTACCATTATAAAGCTCGGATACGTCAGGATATTTATTAATATATCTTATATATATATATACTATATATCGATTGTGTTCATCAGAAAGAAGAAAGTCATATACACCTAGGATGGTTTGAAGGCGAGTAAAGCTTGGGGTAATTTTCATTTGAAAGTGAACTAATCCTTTAAGGAGAGTGTAAATGGGGAGACATTTGAGCTTGAAGAAGAGGCAGCAGGATTTTTAAATATTACCAGAAGCATGGTACACTGATGCCTTTCACAAAAAAGGGCTTTACTGTGCTTAACTCTGGGTTCTTTCTAAACCCTATTTTAACTCCGGTATTCTTAAAAATGCACAATATCATAGCCTTTATGGGTCATGATGAGCAGCATTCATAATTAGTGGCAATGACACAGCAAATATGCAAATAAACCCTGGGTAAATTATGAGCAATGTGAAACATGAATCAAGATAATCCAGGATGCTATTCATATGGGGTTTAGAAAACACCCAGGATTAAAGGGTTACTTCCCCCAAAAATGATTTTTCCCCCGCACACACAAAGCACTTGTGTTTCTTCATCAAACTGAAGTCAAACCACTGGAGTCTCCTGGATTACTTTAAAAAACCTTAAAGGGATAATTCTCCCAAAAAATGAAATTTCTGTTATTAATTATTCACCCTCATGTCGAGACCTTTGTTTATCTTCGGAACACAAGTTAAGATAACTTTTAGGTTTATGACTCGTCCATAGACGGCAGTATAATCAATTTCAAGGTTCAGAAAGGTACTAAAGACATCGAAAAAAAAACAGTTGAGGTGACTGCAGTAGTTTAACCTTAATTTTATGAAGCGAAGAGAATGCTTTGTGCATAAAAACAAAACAAAAATAACAACTTTATTCAACAATCTCTTCTCTTCCCTGTCATTATCCATACGCAGGTGACGCAGTAAGCAGTGAATTGATGAGTTCCATGTTTATGTCCGAAAGGCGGCTCAGTATTGGCTGAGACTGTGTTCACTTGACCAGCATGACACATGCGTGTGATGCTGACATAGGAGCCAGCCAATAAGTAATCGGCATTCTGATGGGTTTGGAAAGACACACTTTAGAAATACACTTTAAAGCATATCTGAAATTAAAATGAAAAGAGCTTTCAATAGCATATTATACATTTTACATGTTCTACAAAAAAGCTGGTATGATAACTTTAATGGGAAGCAGGTAAATAAATAGGTGTATATGTGCAAATTTACTTACTTGGATGAAATCCCAATCGAAACCCACAAAATTTTTCAGTAGAGAGGCAACCTTTGGATTAACTGGTGCAGACTTTTTATTGCCTGTCTTCTTGGAGACCACCTTGCCTCTGCAGGTCTTTGAGCTTCTTTCTGGGTTTATTCCAACGAAGCGCCTAAAGACAGTTCCCTTTCAGTCGGTCACGTTCGACGTACGTCAGAACCGACAAATTGGGCATGAGAGCCCTATCATCTTCGAGTGTAAACTAAACAAGTCAATGAGCAGCCATCACCCAGCAGACCACAGGGAGCCTGTCGCAGATGTGGCGCCCAGCCCGCTCAGCCCGCAGCCAAGCCAAGTGGCAAACGCACCAGAAAGCAGCCCTGAGACGGGCGATCCAGAGGAGGTTGGAGCTGCTTCTCGGGAGACGGTGAAGGCACCGCTCCCTCCCCCGGAGGAGGGCTGAGTGGAGAATCCTTTGTTTCCTTTCCTTTCTGTTCCGCCGCTGGATCCCCTGGATACCCACATTCTCGATTAAAAAAGCAGTTTCCACTTCCTCTGGGTCACAAGAGGGCGCGTCTGGTGGTGTGTCACGCTATGCCTGGCCACCCTCAGCCACCTCTCATTTCGCTAGCAGAGGGCAGTGTGCTGGTCGAGGCCGCCCCCTTGCCGTTTCCCACGCGCACTGTCACTCTGCGGAGCCAAACCTCACTTCGGGCAACACTGCCGTCAAAGTCAGGTTCCCTGGCTCCGCCTCACTGCCCCTGCGGAGTCTGGAAGCCATGGCCTGGCTCATCCGCACGATCAGACTCGGCTATGCGATTCAGTTCGCCCGGCGTCCCCCGGTGTTCAGGGGCATCCATTTCACTCGCATGGATGCAAACAATGCTCCTGTGCTTCCGACGGAGATTGCAGTCCTTCTGGCGTAGGACGCAATAGAGCCGGTCCCTCCAGCCGATATGAGGTCAGGGTTTTACAGTCCCTACTTCATTGTACCCAAGAAAGGCGATGGGTTACGGCCAATCTTGGACCTGCGAGTCTTGAATCGGTGCCTTCACAGCCTGCCGTTCAAGATGTTGACGCAGAAACGCATTTTCGAATGCATCCGTCCCCAAGATTGGTTTACAGCGATCGACCTGAAGGACGCGTACTTTCATGTCTCGATTCTTCCTCGACACAGACCCTTTCTACTGTTTGCGTTCGAGGGTCGAGCATATCAGTACAAGCTCCTACCCTTCGGGCTGGCCCTGTCACCCAATGTCTTTACCAAGATTGCGGAGGTGGCCATTGTTCCGCTCAAGGAACAGGCAATTCGCATCCTCAACTATCTCGACGACTGGCTGATCCTAGCTCACTCGCAAGAGCACAGGGATCTGGTGTTAGCTCACCTCAGCTGGTTGGGTCTTCGGGTCAACTGGGACAAGAGCAAACTCGCCCCCGGGTAGAGGATCTCGTTATGGAACTGGACTCAGTCAGCCTCACCGAGGAGCGCGTCCAGTCGGTGTTGAACTGCCTGAGTACGATCAAGAGCAGGACAGCGGCCCCACTGAAATTATTTCAGAGGCTCCTGGGGCATATGGCATCCGCAGCCGCAGTTACGCCGCTCGGATTGCTTCATATGAGGCCGCTTCAACACTGGCTTCATGGCAGAGTCCCGAGATGGGTGTGGCAACGCGGTACGTTCCGTGTGGCCATTACACCGAACTGCCGCCGTACCCTCACTCAGTGGTCCGACCCTTCATTCCTGCAGGCTGGAGTTCCCCTGGAACAGGTGTCCAGACATGTTGTGGTCTCCACGGATGCCTCCTCCACCGGGTGGGGGGCCACGTACAACGGGCATGCAGTCTCAGGTCTGTGGACGGGGCTTCAACTGCAGTGGCATATCAATTGTCTCGAGTTGTTAGCAGTGTGTCTAGCGCTGGGCCGCCTCAAGAGGCAAGCACGTACTGATCCGTACGGACGACACTGCGACCATTGCGTACATCAACCACCAGGGCGGTCTACGTTCCTGTCGCATGTCACAACTCGCCCGCCATCTCCTCTTATGGAGTCAGAAGCATCTGAGGTCGCTTCGGGCCATTCACATCCCAGGCGTGCTCAACCATGCAGCCGATGAGCTCTCACGGCAGCCTCCGCTTCCGGGAGAATGGAGACTCCATCCCCAGGCGGTCCAGCTGATATGGCGTCGCTTCGGGACCACACAGATAGATCTGTTTGCCCGCCCGGACTCGACCCATTGCCAGTTGTTTTACTCCCTGTCCGAGGGGACCCTCGGCATGGACACACTGGCACACAGCTGGCCCCGGGGCCCCCGCAAGTATGCGTTTCCCCCAGTGAGCCTTCTTCCACAGACGTTGTGCAAAGTCAGGGAGGACGAGGAGCAGGTCCTGCTAGTTGCATCCTGGGCGCTGGCTCACGGCGCCTCGCTGACAGATATATGTAGAGCTGTGGGCTGGACGACACCCAACACGTTCGTTAGATTCTATAGCCTTCATGTAGAATTGGTATCTTCCCGTGTACTCGCCCCTACTGGCCGGTAGCGTGAAGAACCCTTTCTAGTGTCCGCTTGCATACGCCACTCCTGCCCGCTGGGCCGGATACGTGTGTCTATTTGCTCCCGTAGAGTTCCCCAGTTGGTGAACCCTGTTGAGTCCTCCGCCACCCCTTGCGGCCTCGGACATTGCGGAGTGTCCGTTGCTAGGCTTGAACAAGCATACTGCCTCTGCTAAGCTGGGTTCCATATGTTGTGATCCTTACAGCGGTCCCATATGTGTAATATCCACGGTAGCCTTCCTATGTAAGCCCGTGTCTTTCCCTCAGCAGAGCCCGCTCTGCTGTCCCTGCTAGATGTGTCTCCCCCCTACCTAGGTCGGAGCCATCCCAGGGACCTCATATGTGCACTGCCCACAGCCAGTCCATATGTACATTCCCATGTAATTTTCCTCCCTTTGGGTAGGTTGTGGTCTCCGCAGCGTCCCCAGTGGGCACGCTTTCCCAGTGTTATCCAAGTCTTACTTTCCATCGCCAGGGTTGACCAGGAACCTGTTAGCAATATCATACCAGTCAATTAATATACTTTTCATTTTTGGGTGAACTAACCTTTTAAAACATTGTATCAAAATGGCTAATACTTACAGAAAACTCATTCTCAGGCTGCAAAGATAACCGTCTCACACTGTAGAGCTGTAAGAAATCAAAATACATTATGTGTTGCTTGTTGAGGTTGTATAAGCTACACATCACTGTATTTCATACACTCCAACAACACATCTATAGTAAAAATGATAAGCTTCTGCTTCTAAAAATTCTAACTTACTTTTTTTTGGCATGCATCGGTGTTTGTTAAGTAATAGATAATTAACTATGATAACGGTAATTCATACCTTTATTCATATTTTTAATTAATAAATATTTGTCATTACAATCACTCTGGTTATTCCGTCTAAGTTAAATCAAACGAAGTAAAATGCGAAACTGGTACCAATAGCCAATCTCTCTGAGGCCAAATCACCCATTTACGTTGCAAAGGAAAGTATATTAGCCTTTTTTTCATGTATTTTTGTGCCCAAACGACTTGTTCAAACAGGGAAAGTTTTGAACGCAGCCGTCATCTGGGAAACTGACTGCAAATGTTTTTAGGTGTTTGAGAACAGTCAATGTTCGTCTATTATAATACAATTTATATCAGTTTTTGCTGACAGGCTCGGATCGAACATTATGGAAAGGATCCCCAGAGAGATAGACATGTTTGTTATCATATAATCCTTCAAACCTAACGTTACAGACTCCATTAGCAAACGCACTAAATTTACTTCGCAGACCATCGTAAAAAAATATATATTCATACTCGACAGAAACAAAATAAAACTCAAACAAACCATCTTGAATGAATCTTTTCACCTTTTTAACAATCACCAGGTCTGGTTCGGTCGAAATAAACGAGTAATTCACCGAGTTTTGATTGAAATGGAAAATGTCGGAACAAGCGGGAAACAGTGAATAACACCTAAGTTTACTTCCACTGTCATTTCACATTAAAAGCTACGTACACTATAGTGTAAAATACTAAAACCTAATTATAAAATTTAAAATTAACTTACCAAACTTCCAGATATCCACCGAGTGAAACGTCCAGCTATCCGTGAGTGAGCTGCTGCAGTTGTGCTCTGACGTCAGTAAGGGGGCGCTGTTTACAGCAATGCTGAATTATTACATGGCATATCACAGCCAAGTTACAGCTAGGTTACAGCAACACTAAAATGTACTGTAAAATGTTCCCTCTCAAACAAAATTACCCAGAATGCAATGCAAATTACAGTATTGTACTGTATTATAAAAATACAGTATTGTACTGTTGGTTTTTACAGCAATGTGTTGCTAAATCTACAGCGACATTTAACAGTGTAGGTATGAATACTTATGCCAACAACTATAGATTCACAAATAACCTGCCTGATCAGTCACAGCTGCTCAGTGTACCCAAACGCACAAATGAGCTTGAGGTAATGACTAGCAGTATGGGCAACATTTTCTCTAGTAGATTAGAAACTGTTGCACCTACTAGATTGAAAAAGGTTAGAGAGAAAAGTACTGCACCATAATACAACAGTATTACCCACTTTTGTAAAACTGGTAATTTGGAGTGAAAATGGAGACAAACTCATTTAGAGGTCTTTGGAATTACGTGGAAAGACAGCACATCACATCATAAGAAGGCTCTAAAAGCAATCAGGGCCGAGCATCTCCTTAAACTCAAAACAATCTCTTGTCTAGTACAGGGGCTAGATTAACAAATAAACAGATGTCACCAGAACAAAATATTCCCCTACAGTTTAATAGTAATGACTGAATTCTTTTTACTGAGAAAATCATAAGCATCAGTAATACTATTGTACATATACTAAACTTTGACAGAATCTTATAATTCAGCCTCAATTGCAGTGCTGTACAACTATAGGACAGGAAGAGCTAAATAAACTTATTGCGTGTGTTTATTAGATCTAATACCCACTTGTCACACCTCGTCTCACCTGATCACCACATGGACTTTCAGTTTGTTGTCATTTTCACAGTCACATGTTCCTTTGTTTGTAGTTCCCGCCACAATCCGTTTCCATGGACACTCACCTAATCACCACAGCTGTTCACAATCACTCATCTCGTTATCCCCTGTGCTCTGTGTATTTAAGTTCAGTTCAGTTCATTGTTCTTTGTCTGGTATTGTATGTGTATGCGTTGGATGTGTTCCTGTGTCTCTGCTTGGATTACCTGTTTGGATTACATAAAGTTTACCTGTTTCTCACATTATCTTCGTCTTCGTGTTTATCTACACTACCAGCGTTACAGAATACCAGACCTAAAAGTTTAGTGGCGTGATTTATAGTGTTTTGTTTATTGTTTTCGTGTACGTGTCTTTTGTTTTCCCCCCTGCACCATGGACCCACTTCTGGAAATGAAGCTACTGTGCCTTGAGCAGCAGGACCGCTCCCTCGAGGCGCACTTGGAAGATTTCCTTGACCTGGTTCCAGCCACCACTTTCCCGGACGACTGTCTCTGTACTTTCCTCTATGCTGGTCTCAACTCCGCTACGAAAGAGCAGTTGTCCGGGGAAGGACCTCGGGGGAGCTTTCAAGATTACGTCGAGTGGGTGCTGGTGTCATGTGATTCGCCGCTCACAGTGGATGACACCAGCCCCACAATCTACCCAGTGCCCAGCCAACAACATCCTGACGGCAAGGACCGGAAGCACGAGCCCACCGCGGACCGTGAGAAGGACGTGAGAGTGATGGACGAGCCAGCGCAAGCAAGAGCGACCGAGCCGCACATCCCCACGGAGCCTGAGCAACACGGGATGGACCAGGTGTGTGAGCCGACGGAACCGGCCTTCGCCGAGGGAAACCTCGTGGCAGACGAGGGAATGGAAGGGAGCCATACCAACCCGTCCGCCACTGAGAGTGAGTGTGGGGCTAGCACTGGGGGAAATTTCCTCGAAGAGGAGAAACTGCTCCTAGCGATATCATCATCTGAACCTGTCCCTAAATCTTCGGCCCCGCCCAACCTCCCTCTCCCACCTCCTCTTCGGAATTATAGTGTTGAGACTGTTTATCTGGCTTTGGAGCCTAGCAGTGCTTTCCTGTCCCCAGCCACGCCTGTCACCCAGTCACCCAGTCACCGCCGCCTCCCATCTGCCCCTCTACTCCCATTCAGCCTCCTCTCAGTGGCATGTGTCCATCTCGGGACTTCCCGGAGCCACCTCTTCCTGGGTGTGAGGAACCCGTGGCTCCGCCTCCGGCCTCGGAACACTCCAGTCCCCCTCGACCCGTCGATCTGGCTCCCTCGCCTATGCTCCTCCCTCCCTCGTTGTCGACAGGTACCATCGAGCATTCGGTTTCACCGGGCTCCCTCGGAACGTTGGTTACGCCTGGGTCGGACATCGCCACGCCTCCGCTGCGGACCTGCGGGCCATTCGCTGCTCTCTGGCCCTCCACCCCTTCTGCTACAGCTAGCTCCGCCCTCCCTCAGGCTCCTCCTCCGCCCTAGGTCGCTCCAGCTCCACCTCTGCCCTCTGGATCCCTGCCTCCTCCTCGGTGGGTCGTCGCGGCGGCTCAGTCGCGATCGCCCAGGTCATCGGGGTCCCGTCGCTACCTCGGAACTCCGGCTACGCGGTGGGCTCCTTACTCCATGGCATCGTCGCTTCCGGTCATCCCCATGGTGGCATCACCAAGAACATCACCATGGATCCTCCCTCCTGCGACGCCGCCATGGGGCGCAGCCTTGGCTGTGGCCTGGGTATGTCACCATCTGCCTCTGCTCAAGGCGCCTGACTGGCTTTCACCACCATCCACGCCACCCTGGACTCCTGTTTCCTGCCTCCTCCTGGTCGGCCGTCCACCTCCTAAACCACCGCCCACATCTTCTGCCCATCTCTTCATCCCTTCGTCCTCTTTACGGCGCGAGGACGCGCCTTCCGGGAGGGGGCGTTATGTCACACCTCGTCTCACCTGATCACCACATGGACTTTCAGTTTGTTGTCATTTTCACAGTCACATGTTCCTTTGTTTGTAGTTCCCGCCACAATCCGTTTCCATGGACACTCACCTAATCACCACAGCTGTTCACAATCACTCATCTCGTTATCCCCTGTGCTCTGTGTATTTAAGTTCAGTTCAGTTCATTGTTCTTTGTCTGGTATTGTATGTGTATGCGTTGGATGTGTTCCTGTGTCTCTGCCTGGATTACCTGTTTGGATTACATAAAGCTTACCTGTTTCTCACATTATCTTTGTCTTCGTGTTTATCTACACTACCAGCGTTACACCACTAAACTACTAAAAGTTGTTACCTGAAGCAGAAGAGCCTCTTCTCAATATTATTAACTTCTCTTTATCTCTAGGTCAAGACCTTTCAAGATGGCAGTTATTAAGCCTCTCAAGAAACCACAATTAGATACAAATGTATTAGAAAATTACAGACCCATTTCAAATCTTCCATTAATGTCTAAAATACTACAAAAAGGTGTGTCGGCCCAATTGGGCTCCTTCTTGAAAATTATATTATGTCTATGAAATGTTTCTGTCCAGGTTCAGGCCTCATCATAGCTGTCAGACACAAACAAGGACAAGTAAGTGAAAAATATAGCTTATTTGCACGTTTCACTCACAACGGAGAAACGGAGCGATGTAGGTTAGTCTAACAGTCTTTGATAGTTTGAAGGGTAACTTAGCTGAAGATGAGTGACTTGCTGATATGCTTGAAGGTAGATACAGAAGAAGGTAGCAGAGGAGTTCCAGACAGATGATGAAGACTTGGCTGGCTGGCTGGCAGGCAGGCAGATAAGGTGCAGGTGCAGTGACTGCTGGTGTTGATGAGTGATTGAGTGACTGAGTGACAGTGCTGCGTTCAACACTATAGATCACAAAATACTGTTAAACCAATTACAAAATTACACCAGTATTCAGGGACAGGCATTAAGGTGGTTTAGATCGTACCTATCAGACCGTTACTATTTTGTCTATTTCAATGGGAAAAATCTTGGATAACGGCAGTAAATGTTAGGCCTTCTGCTATTTCAAATATATATGCTGCCATATTATAAGAAAACATGGAATTGGTTTCCACTACTATGCCGATGATATTTCATCACGACCAGATGATTATCTAAATTATCCAAGTTGACAGAATGTGTCAAAGATATAAAATATTGAATGACTTGTAATTTTTTTCTAATATACAGCGGGGAGAATAATTATTTGACACATTAGCATTTTTGTAAGTACAGGGATTTCTAAGTGGGCTATTGACACAAAATTTCCACCAGATATAGCCATCAAGCCAAATATTGAATTCATACAAAGAAATCAGAACATTTAAGTATACAAGTTGAGTCATAATAAATAAAGTGAAATGACACAGCGAATAAGTATTGAACACACTTCAATTACAGCTTCTAGACGTTTCTTGTATGGAGAGGCCAGTTGTCTGCTTTGGTCAAATGGTCTTTAAATCTTGAAGGTTCCTTGGGCCTCTTTTATGAACTTTGATCTTCAGTTCTCTCCATAGATTTTCAATGGGATTTAGGTCAGGTGATTGACTGGGCCATTCAAGCAAAAGAACTTCTTTCTTTGAAACCACTTCATTGTTTCCTTGGCCTTGTGTTTTGGATCATTGTCTTGCTGAAATGTCCACCCTCATTTTCAGCTTTCTGGTAGATGGCAGCAGATTTTTATCCAGAATGTCCCGGCACATTTCTCCATTCATCCTGCCTTCAATAATATGAAGTCTGCCAGTACCCCTTGCTGAAAAGCAGCCCCAAACCATGATGCTTCCACCCCCAAACTTAACTGTTGGTATGGTGTTCTTGGGGTGGTGGGCAGTGCCATTTCTTCTCCAAACATGGTTGTAACAACGTTCTTAAGAATGGGAAGAAGGAGGCGGGAACCGGCGAACATTCAACAGTTTAATAATATCCAAAGTAAACAAACAATAAAACGAAAGTAAAAGTTCCTCACAGCGACTGCCACCCACACAAACAAAATAAAACACAACATAAAGTCCAGGCCTGGTCCTCTCTCGTCCTTCACTGTCGTCGCTCCTCTTTTATGCTTCCGGAGCTCCTCCGTGAGAGATACGAGACCGGTGCGCTGAGCAGCTGAAGCTCATCATCTCTCGTGTCACCGGACTCGCGCCGTTCCCTCACGACTCTCGCCCGCCCTGCTCGTCACAATGGTGCGTAGAATGACTGTCAAAAAGTAAAATTTTGCTTTCATCTGACCATTCTATGGTCTCCCAATAATCCACAGGCTTCTCTAAATGCACTTTTGCAAAGTTTAACCAAGCCTATATGCTTTTTGTTTAGCAATGGAGTCTTGCGTGGTGAGCGTGCATGGATGCCATGGCGGTTCAGTGCATTGTTTATAGTCTTCTTTGAAAAAACAGTACCTGCTGATGCAAGGTCTTCGTGAAGTTCTGCCGAGTGGTTCTTGGCTCTTGGAGAACTCTCCTGATTATTCTTTGGACTCCTCGGACAGGGATCTTACGTGGAGCACCTGATTGTGGCCGGTTTATGGTGAACTGATGCTCTTTCCATTTCCGGATAATGGCTCACAGTGCTCACAGGAGCATTCAGCATTCTGGAAATGCGCCTATAACCATTCCCATCAAAATGTTTTTTAACGATAAGATTTCAAAGATCTTGAGAGAGTTCTTTGCTTTTTACCCATCATGAAGTCTTTCTTGTGTGCGTCCTGGGTAATGAGATGCCTTTATAGGCCATCAGTTAGGACTAAAGCAGCTGATATCAATTAGTACTGATAGGGGGCAGGGTTTCTCTCTCAAAACTGACAGATTTCAGATGATCTCCTGGCTTTCTATGCCACTTTGCACCTTGTTATCTTTATGTGTTCAATACTTATTCCCTGTGTCATTTCACTTTATTTATTTTGACTCAACTTGTATACTTAAATGTTCTGATTTCTTTGTATGAATTCAATATTTGGCTTGATGGTGGAAATTTTGTGTCAATAGCCCCTTACTTATAAAAATGCATACACATAATGCATATAATATCCTTCTAATCCAGTTATATCAGATCAAATACACATGTCTATCTTTGCTATCTACGCTAATTATTTTCAATTTGCTTTACTGTTTTATCTCGGAATGCCTAGATGACATGGTCTGGTCTTGGTTGGGTTTTTATCCAAAACACGGCCTGTTGATTGTCAGTTCAGAGTAGAATTGGGATGTGTAACAATTCTTGTGGCCGACTTTAATCCTTCCTTTTATTCTTCCATCTTCTACAAGATTCTGGGGCATTATGGGGAATCAATGCAGAGTAGCTGGTCATTTAAGAAGACTTGGCATGCAGGGCTCTCTTGCTGTAAACCTGCTCCTAATGGAACACTTAAGCGACACATGCAGTACACCCGAGAGTCATTTACTCAGGCGTGCCATTGTGGGAGTAATTATTTAAAGCTGAGCTGAATGGATCAATGGAGTTGTAATTGTCAGAACAAATGGTCGTTTTCAAGGCATCACCGCCCTCTGTTTGTTCTTTTATCCTATCAGTTTTCATTTGACGAGGTTCTTTAATAACATGCAATAACAACATCCCCTGCTGCATTTTATCAATATGCATTAGCGGACTGTAATATCACTAATGTATGTGACGGAAGGGTTAAATTAATCTTCTCCCACTTCAAGCCGTAGATTAGCACTGTGCTCTATGTGCTACTATAAATTTAGTGAATTATTAATGTGGGGGAAATGACACCGCCTTCCCCGCCGCCCCCGGCTCATCTGAGACCTGATTAAATTTAATCCGCAGAGTAATTCTTAATGCACTTACACTGAATTGACCATATGGTGACCATGAACTGCCTCACCTTTCATAAAAAAAACAAAGACATGGTATTAGCGGCATTTGTGGTTGAGCAACGTAGCATTATCAGTGGAGTTAGCTAAGGCAAGAATAAATACAGTCGTTTATTCAAGCTTGTTGAGGAGAATTCTGCTGTTTATTTATTAAGCGATAAGACTGACAGAGTTTAATGAAACGTGTACAAAAATAATTAAGAAACCTTACCAATGTCCTTATAGCCTCCCAAGCAACTGCATACGAGCATCCTAGCAACCAAGACATCCTAGTAACCATCAACCACAGTGTTGCAAAAATATAGCAACACACATTGCTATAGTGTTCCACATCCTGACAACAATGTATATATCTATATATATATATATATTGGCCAGCTAGTAGTCGCTATGTGAGTAAACCTCACTCCTCTGATCTCAAAAGACGCTCTAAAAACTGACACTAGTAGTTACAGCCTTTAGCTTCCTTGTTAGAGCATCCAACTTCCAAACCGGAGTTCCGGGTATGAGGCCCGCACAGAGAGGGGCGAGTAGGACCTGGATAAAGGGGTTACATATATATTGTATAAAATTATTTCATTAATATATTATTTTAATTACGATTCATTCAGAGCTTCATTAGTCCCCAAAAATATAAGTCAAGTCAAGTCAAGTCATCTTTATTTATATGGCGCTTTTTACAATGCAAATTGTGGCAAAGCAGCTTTACATTAATAAGAAAAGGGTGTCATTGTCCAGCTTATTCTATACAGTACATTATTGATTCATTCCGTTGCAAATATCAGTAGTTATTAGTCTAGTTAATTTAGGTATAGCAGCACTGCAGAAAACAGTGACGTAATCGTCCGGCTCAGCTCAGTTCACATACAACGACACCAAAAACACTGCTGAATATCAAGCAAGTGTCCCCAACTTAAGCAAGCCAAAGGAACCAAAACTCCAACAAATGGAGAAAGAAACCTTGGGAGAAACCAGGCTTAGTCATATAAATGTATCATTCATTATTTTTCACTATTGATAAATGACTCAATTTTGTAATTATTTTCCCCTAATGATTAGACTATTTAAACTCAGGCACTGAATTTGCCATCCTCACTTCAGCTGTGAGTGACACACGACCCTTCTTCAGATGAATGCCTGAAGCATTAAGGTGTTTTAGACTCAAAAGTTTTTTCAGAAGCATTTGGCGCGGCAGTGCACGCTGACAACATGAGACAGACTACCCGTACAGCCGCTGGCATTAGTTTGATAAGCTGTGGTCCGGTGGCTGCGGCAGGTGGAATTATTTATTGCGAGTTCCACTCCATCCTCATTCTAGGACACCTTTCTGTGAATGCGCTGACAAGTCAATCTTTTGGCAATGCATTACTCAGCCGCTTTATCTTAAACCAGCAGCACTCCACTGGGTGAAGAGCCATTTTTTTACACTGTCTCATGTGAAGGTGCGGATGCATTGGAATGGACGGGATCTCCTCCATCCTGGGACTGTGTGTGATGCATTAACGCTCTATTGATTCTCCTCTGCCCTTGATGTGAACGTTCAGCACCAAACTTCTCTGTGGTGAAGCTGTGCATGATTTCATTGACTGTTGATAAGTTCATGTCATTGTCGGCTTGACAAAAATGTGCCAGTTGTCTGTAGTGTTTGATGGATATCGTACTCAGCAAACTCTAAATAGCATTTGCATTCAGACATGTCATCTATAATTTCACATATAATTTCTCTCTAATTGCTCTTGTCTGGTGTGAATTGCCATTACTTCTCCTGTTTATTAACTTTAAAGGGATAGTTCAACCAAAAAATTATCCTATGCACTCGCCCTCAAGCCATCCTAGGTGTATATGACTATTTTCTTTCAGATGAACACAATCTAAGATATATTTAAAAATATCTTTAGTCCTCCAAGGTTTATAATGGTTGTGAATAGCTGCCCAGATTCTGGAATATAAAAAATAAATCCATATGACTCCAGGAGGTTAATAAATGCCTTTTGTGTAAGACAAGTATCCTTATTTAAAATGCCGGAAGCTCGTTATATTACTTTTAAGTTTTACTTTAAATTAAGTATACTTGTCTTACACAAATGCATCAATTCACTTCACACAAACACATCGATTCTCATGATTTTACTTTAAAATCTAATATAATTTAATCATTTTAATAATATATCATATTGAAATATGGCCTGGGCATGTTTTTTTTTAAAATTTTATTTCATTTTTTTTTTAATCCACCTTATAGAATTAAGCATATCTTCAAGATTTTCTTAGATCTGTTCTTTTTCTAGCAAAGAACCATCTTTTGAGAACACGTTATTTATTATTATTGGTATTTGCCTTCAGAATGAATTCTCCATGTCTTTGATAGATCAGATATGAGGTATAAGTGAAAATAAACTTGCACACAGTACATTGAAACCACTTTTCTATATTGTGCTGGCAGATTGTGTTTATTATTGCCTTGGACTGAATCCTTCATGACAAGTGCACTTTCCCTGCTCTCTATTTTTACAACACTAGATGAGGTGCATTGAAAGTGCCTCTTTTAGAAATCGTTCTTATTTCACTCCAAATAGATCTAATAGCATGTGGTGAGTTTAGAAGGGATGAGAATATAGAGAGGGAGATGATGTTGGGCTGGCTGACCCTCAAAAGGTTGTTATTTGTGAGATGCACCTCTAGTCATTATGTGCTGAGAGCTTGACACATTCTTTCTATTAAGGGTAGAAAACTGCAAAGCGTGGGCCCACATGCTCAGAGCATCATATCAATGATACCTAATGAATCCCAGCATACATCAATATGAGCTCAACATTGCGACAGAGCTGTGACAGACATCACAGGTTCAGTCTGCCTGAAGATTTGTGTGTAAGGTACAAAACACAAAACACGGCTATCATCCCAGGAGTCTTTGCTGGCAGGAATCTGATGTACAGAAGATTCATCTCAGTATCTTGAATCTTTTGATTCTGTTCAGCAAATAGATTCATTCACTGATGAATCATTTTTATGTCTGAGGTTATAACACAGTAAGCACTTTTAACATTGCATGTTGTCTTTTTGGATATACATTATATCATTCACCCAAATGATTCATTTTAAAACACTTTGTAAGCCAGTCGCAAAATGTTACTATCGTTTATTAAAGCTTTTGTGAGAACACTTAAGAATAAGGTGTAATTTGTCAAAGTGATGGTTCACCTAATAATAAAAATTTGCATATAATTTACTCACCCTCAGTCCATCCAAGTACATCCAAGTACATGTACTTTTCTTCTCCAGTGGAACAGTAAAGATTTTTAGCTGAAACCGTGGTCCTTGGTGATTCATATAATGGAAGTCAACTGGCTGTCGTCACTTTGTGTGTCAAAAAAACATACAGACAAAACAAAATTAATACCCATAGCTCCTGACCCATAGCTCAAGTGGAAATATAACTCGAACCATTCCTTAGCGTTCTTAGAACCGTTCGGCTCGACGGTGGATAAGCATCTAATATTATGTCCAGTTTGGTTTTAATATGCAATAATAAATTGATTAAGGATTATGAGGACACATGCATGAATTAAAAAAATGTATGTTGTGCATAATAAAAACGGCAATATTCCATAAAAAAAAAAAAAAAAACCTAACAAACAATTGTCCATTTTGATTTCATGGTGACATTAAATTCATATGGTTTGTGTGTACTTGGTACAGCTGTGAACTTATTGTTGAGGGAGAGAGGATTTCATGTTTTGAAAACAACTCTGTTACAACACGGGCATGGTGTGATGTGAGTTTTGTGTCTGTGATTACGCTTGCATTCTTAAATTCAGTTTACTTGAAAAGAAACCCAAAGAGACTGATGCAGCCATGCTTTCTGTGTGAGAAAGTGGCAGGTGACCACATGCCAAGGCGCTAATCAACCCAGGCAGACGGAAGGATGCAGTTTGGTGCCCACAGAGTTTGCCAGCAGAAGCTGATGGCCAGAAAAAATCCTCTGTACACTCCAACGGTCATTCCGACTGGAAGTGGAGAGGTTGTGGACAAAGTACAAGGGGCAGTCCAGCACCCCGCCACCCGAATGATTGCTCTCTCTGAGGGAATGTTTGTACACTAGTGGCTCTTCTCCGCTGTCAGTGTGTAAATGCCCTCTGCATGGTGAGTTTAGTGTCGACAACTTGACAAAAGAGAGAGAGAGCTGTGGCTGTGGGTGATATCAAAGTCTCCCGCAGACTTTCTTATTTAGACATGCAATCTTGTGCACATCGTAGATTATTCTTGCCAAAACCAACCACTTAGACATGAAAAGGCCATCTGGCCAACCACAGGTTAATACATATTTCATTCAATGATGCTGTCTGTAAATGACCTTAAAGGAGCCCTTTTTTTTTTTTTTTTTTTAAATTCTTGCATTTTCATTTTTGGTTTTCACCCTCCCTGTGACTCTTAGAATAAAATGGGCTATTATTGCTTCTTTTTCTTTTCGACTTATAAGAAATTTACATTCATAACATTACGTTATATATTTGTCCTCATCCAACACTCACTTAAAGGTAATCTATAAAAACATGAATAATTTAATTGCTAAATATTAAACACTTATACAATAATTGTTAATCACTGTTAAATATAAACTTTAGAAAAAGTCAAAAGGATTGTCTCTTTTCATACGGTACATGAGTCATTTAAAATGCTTGATTTTAGTTTAGTTCATTTTTTTCTGTTTTATTTTTAAATTAAAGCTGCAATTGCAGTAATTGGTGGAATTATCATCTTTACGTGGGTTGTGCATTGGCACAGCTCCTCAGAGCAGATGATTCTAATGTTTTACGGAGAATGTGCCACCGCATGGATACAGTACATGTACTTGGAAGTTTGACCAAAATAAGAATGAGAATGTCATCTGAACAAGTAAGTAAGAAAACTGCCACTTTTGTTCTGAAAAAAAGAATTACAATAAATTGCGCTACCAATGGTGATTAAATCTAACAATCACTTATCTCATATCAAACCATGCAAATGATTATTATTAGACTTTGTTCACAAATTGTTAATGTTAATAACATCAGCATTGCGTGACTACGTGTATAGCGTTACCTGCAGATTTAAATTTCTGTACAGTCTAATCTCTATATTTTGTCATACCTACAATCCGCCATCAAAATGATGTTCAGTTATTCCAGCTGCTGTGAGAAAAGGCTATAGATGGTCCGCCACATGCAGCGTCCTCACAAGGTATATAGCCTACTAGCTCTTTATGCTCGAATTTCCCACGGAAACCCTCTAAGTGCCACCTGAATTATAAAACATTATTACAAGCTTACTGTTGTGAATCGGGCGAAGGTAAGTAGAAAGTTTTGAACTCCGGCTGGTAATGTACTCAGAAAACTATATTGATTAATTTTTAACCAAAAAAAGTTCTGGACAGCAGCTTTAATTATACACAATACTATAAAATGTTCATATTCAACATTTATCATCCATTATATGAAAATGATTAATCCGTGTTTTAGAATGTTTATATCTGTAAATCCCTAACTTTATAAGATGACAAGTTCTGCTTTTTTGAGTTGTAATTTAAACTAATAATCTCAAATAAATCTCTTAAATATCTATTTGGCTGATAGAAAATGTTCATTGTCGCAGCTGGGAACTGTTCAGACATTCCTGATGGGCTGATATAAAGCTGTGCAGCCTGATTCCTGGAAAGGCCAATCACATTAGAGCTTGATGTTTGAAGAAAGACTCTCATTTTTGTGTAATATTCATTAGATGGTCTGTGAGCGGTCCGACCGAGACGGACACTAGATATCCTGATGCAGTGTTCAAGGCTAATGGTTTGGAAAATGGAACCCTAAAATGCTGCTTACATGATCATCTTCATTCTGTGTATTTCTGTAAATAGCAGACATTCTCAGCAGAACCATTATCCTGCCATTTACTCTCGCTTTCTCATATAGTTTCTCCATTTCTCTCTGCTATATGGCATTGCCATGGGCAACAAAACAATTTCACATCTCTTGTTTCGCTTCTTATGCAAAGATGAGTAGTTGTGTCCATCAGGTTCCACAATTTACAGTTGTCGAAATCAAAATGAGAGTACAAATTGGCTTTGGTGAATAAATAAAACAAAATTACTCATCATTTAGTTGGTCATTTTATTAGGAACTGCAGCATAAATACATGAATATCCAAATCGAGTTTTGGGGGGTACAAATATAGAAACATTTTTAAAACAAGATATATCTTCTGGAGAAGCAAACATGATATTTTCATGATATTCAAAAAATTGCTTAGTTTTTAATATTTCAAAATTTTCAGAAAATAAGACTTAATATTTAGAAAGAACATGATTTTTTGAAGTGTAGTCCCTGTCTGTAAACACTGCTAAAATGACCTTTTCGCATATACAGGTGCTGGTCATATAATTAGAATATCATCAAAAAGTTGTTTTATTTCACTAATTCCATTCAAAAAGTCACAGACTGATCGACTCCACGCCACGCCGCATTGCTGCAGTAATTCAAGGAAAAGGAGCCCCAACTAAGTATTGAGTGCTGTACATGCTCATAAAAACCCTTTCTTTGTATTGGTCTTAAGTAACATTCTCATTTTCTGAGATGCTGAATTTGGGATTTTCCTTAGTTGTCAGTTATAATCATAAAAATGAAGCAAAAAAAAAACAAAAAACATTTGAAATTTATCAGTCTGTGTGTAATGAATGAATATAATATACAAGTTTGACATTTTGAATGGAATTAGTGAAATAAATCAACTTTTTGATGATATTCTAATTATATGACCAGCACCTGTATATGCATTTAAAAATGAAAATGTTCTTTTCCGAGAAAAATATTGTTGACTCATCCTGCACTAAGGGGTGTATGCAAATGTTTTGTCCAATAAAATGTTCCTCAGTCTTTGACTTAATTATAGTTGACTCTACATATCAAAGATCGAAAAAGTGATGTCGAAGGATAGGCAGCACAGGGCAGCGATATTGTGTTTGTCAATCTGAAAAGCCCAGTCAATAGCAGATTTCCTTCTCTATATGTATATTAGATGATAATTGCCACCCTAGTGAATGTGGGTAGCTATTCTTTCTTGAAAGCGTCTCAGAAGGGAGCACAAAATGACATGCCGGAAACACAATTGATTTTGCCGTGTCAAATTCTGTTCAATAAATTGGACAGACATGTCTGTCATTCTACAAATCCCTCTGCTCCGCTGTCTAGCTCGCTCTACTGAACCTTGATCACGATTTGAAGACCACGGTTTTGTGTCAACAGTTGTAAAACGAAGATATGGCGTCTGAAAAGCCTGAAAGACAAACATAACATTACCTGGCCATTTGCATGATGTGTGCACATGTTGATTTCTCTCATTACAGCTACAAAATGTCAGAATGGCAGACAATAATGGCAGGACAAGACACATAGTTATATGGTGCACATTTGGACAGAACAGATAGGATTGTTTGTGTTGGATTTGAGTTGAGATGAAGCATGTCTGTCTGATTAAAGAGGGTGCACTCAGGACTCTCATGAGGGTTTGCATTCTCATATCAGACTGCTAATTACATTGATGTGCGTGGAGAACGATCAATGGACAACAAAAACAATAGACATTTGTTCTGTTTTGCGTTCTTGCATCCTTGTGTTTGCGTACATCATCAACCGTTGAAGTTCAGTTCCAAGGCTGCATGTGAAATCACATACTTCCCTAAATAGGAGGTGGAAAACAGTGTGTAAAAAAGAAGTATGTCTGAATTCACAATACTCATAAAAGTGTACTTACGGGTAGATTCTGATGTGCATATGATGGACACTATACATGATTACATGACAAAGGTAGTACTATACTATATACTAGATCATACTAGATCATACATCTTAGTGGTCGTAAAGTAATTACTTATTCAAAAAAAGTACCTACTCGAGAGTATGCGATTATGGACACAACACAGAACTCAAGAACGCAAGTACAGGATGCATGAAAGTACCCGGATGTGTTCTTGATAGAGGATGCATTGAGTGCAGACTTGAAAAAGAAATCCTAGATGAAGCTGCAGGAGAATGACATTCGGAAGCATGTAAGCTTTAAACTTGTTGTTTTCACTTAAGAGATTCTTGCAAATATGTGACAGCTCTTGAAAATAAATAGTTTTAATGTTGCAGAATTCAGTGATTATTAAATTACACCTTCAATTTCAGTGTAAAGTAGCTCTACAGAAAATTCAGCTTTGATCACAGGCACAAAATCACATTTTAAGATATTTTACAATAGAAAACAGCTTCATAATATGACTATTTTTACTGTATTTGTGATCATAAAAATGCAGCCTTGGTGAGTAGAAGGGTCTTTTTTAAAACATCTAACTGATCCCAAACTCCACTATCCACTATCTTGCATGGACTTTTTCACAGCTTACTTTAGAAATCAAGCATAGCGTTTACAGGTTATATAGGAATATGACGCCTATCACAACATCCCTATATATAAAGTCCACATATTATCACCAGCTTTATCTTGTTGCTTAGGAGCTAATTAACCTCCTCCGCCCCTAGCTCCTCCTCTCATCCAGTCAGGATTTGGCCTTCTGATAATCCTCTCAAATCAGACTCATTTTTCTTGATACAACATAATGTAACAACATAGTATTGTTACTGTCTATATACCTTTATGTTGGCTCTTATGGGCAGGCAGTTCTTGCCCAGAACAGAACCATACCGCCAATCCAAACTTTAGTCAATCATCTTTGACTTGACAGTGGTCCTGACAGAATGACTCTTTCTCTGAAGGACACATTATCTTCTGCCTTAGAATAATACAGTATAGAAGATATGGGATATTTTATATTCTTCTATATAAGTCTTCTGAAGCCATACATTCGCTTTGTCTGAAGAGTTCACTAACTCTCCAAACACAGAAGCTGGAGCAGTTCCTCACACAATGAATTCAGAAGGCTTTGAATATAGTGCATGACATATATGGACTATTTTTATGATGCTGTTTTGTTGTTGTTGTCTTTTAGTACTTACAGCTCCAGTCCTCATTCACTTTCACTATATCTTCTGAGAAGAATGTCCTGTGAATTCTTTAGAAATTCTGTGGTGTTCCACAGCAGAAAGTTAGTTCAGTTATCTGTGCATGTTGGAGCCATTCGAAATGATGTGCTGACACAATAACTGAAGAGCATATGGATGGTTGATGCAGAATTTGATATCTTTTATGAATTCAATGTCTTCTGAATTTTATTTGGAGAAATCAGGGTTGTTATCGTTAACTAAATCTATTAAAAGACATTTCTGTTCATTCAAAAATTAAGCTACATATATATATATATACGCATGCACGCATGCACAATTGACGAACGAAAACACTGGTCAAGTCAAGTCAAGTCACCTTTACTTATATAGCGCTTTTTACAATGCGAATTTTGTCAATGCAACTTTACAGTAATAATTGGCAAATAGTTTTTGACAGCACAGCTGCTCCCAAAGAAAATGGTGTCATTGTCCAGCTTATTCTATATATTTGTATTGATTCATCCCATTGCAAAGATCAATAGTTATTAGTCTAGTTATTTATGTATATCAGAACTGTCAAAAACAGTGATGTAATCGCCCAGCTCAGCTCAGTTCGCATACAACGGCGCCAAAGCAGACATACCAAAAACACTTCTGAATATCAAGCAAGTGTCCCCAACTAAGCAAGCCAAAAGCAACAGTGGCAAGGAACCAAAACTCCAACAAAATGGAGAAAAAAACCTTGGGAGAAACCAGGCTTAGTTGGGGGGCCAGTTCTCCTCTGGCCAACAGTGAACACTTGCTTGTTATTCAGGCAGAGTTACGGATCATAAGTCCGATTTAGGATCGCAACAGTCAAAATATTTATTCCAGTTCCATCTAGTTTAAGATCATTTTCATCACGCGGGTATGGAACAGTTTGTTGGGGATCTGTGTCACTGACTGACGTGTCGGTAAGGCCTTCACAAGGGATGAGCTAGTTGACACAGTCTCTGCTGACACTTAAAGGCTGCGTTGCTGTCGTGTTTAGGCACACACTGTAAAAAATTGTGCTGTAAAATAACAGTAATCTACTGGCAGCTGTGGTTGCCATTAATGTACTGTTAATTTACAGCCCTCTACCGTAAATTTACAGCTCTTTTATTTTACTGTATGTTACCGTAATGCTACCATGGAAATGAACTTATTTAATTTGGGAAGCCGTTTTGCTACAAACAGTTTGTGTTCGCAGTTAAGAAACATTCCTTTTTTGTTGACTCAAATGAAACAAATTCACAGTACTAATGCTGTGTAAATACTATTTTTTTAAACTCAATGCATAATATTAAAAAATTAAAAACATGCCTTCAACTCAAATCTTTGCAGCTTGTGTATGCAATAGCAATAGCACAAATATATGTGCTACAGTACTTAGTAAACAGCTTATCACTGCATTAACAGCTACAGTTACTGTCTTTAAATGAAGCAACATGCAGCATAACATCCGTGTTTCTCAGCTCATTATTGACTGAAGCACAGGCTCTACTCTCCAGCACAATGGTGACCCACAAAACTAATTCATTAAACTAACAGATCTCTCCTATATCTTACTGTACAAAAAGACAAAACATTTCAGTTCAGTATTTACTCCCCTTATCTGTTATTGACTGATAAGTAACTTCTTTCTATTAACTTTCACTAATATTTCAGTCAAATGAACTTGTTTCGTATAGTAAATCTGACTGTTATGTTCAACAGAACATTACTGTTTTTCTTCCTTCATTTTATGGTAATTTTCTGTAAGCAAGGTTGGCAGTAAATTGCTGTTTTTATACAGTATGTTGCCTTAAATTAATTTACAGAATATTACAGTTTTACCTTGATTTTACAGTAATCTACTGGCAGCTGTGGTTGCCATTAAATTGCTGTTTTTTTACAGTGCGTTGCCGTAAATTAATTTTTATTTAATTAAATTTAATTTTTCCATCTCATACCTTTAACCCTTTAAACTCCACAGCAAAATCTTCAGTTTTAAATGATCACTTGATTGTGTCCACACTAGAGAGTAACAATGAAGCAGTGCTGAAGTTAATGAGACAACAGTTAATGAGATAATTAAGTGATAATTGAGAATTAGTTATGAACACCTGCTGTTAACAAGCAGAATCACTGAAGGAAAATTAACAACAAGAACAGAAAAAAAACGAGCAGAAACACAATAACTTCAACAGACTTCCAGCCACAGCCTTAGATGAAATCAGCTGAAGATAAAAGACTTTAAATATCTCAAGATCACAGCAGAGGAGGATTAAACAATATAAACAGCATTACTAGCTTCACTTATTACTAAACAGGTTGACTTTATTTCTGTGAGATAACTACAGAAGTTCTTATTGAGAATTAACAGAGCTTCAGATGCTGTTTTGTTTCGTTTGACGTTATCATGATGGAGGTCAGTATTTGCTTTAGTTGGGTTCTTGACCCTTGTCTTTTTAACATTAGAGTTTCTTTGCATGTTGAAATTGTATTTTCCGGACACTGTTGTTACAGTAATAAAGCCTAAGGACTTCACACGTAGACATTGTTGGTTATGTACTGAGTTTTTCAGTTGTCATTGAACACCTTATGTAAACTGAGTTAGTCCAGCATCAAAACCATTATCATAAATGAGCGCTGGATTTTATTTATAATGAAGTCTATTTTTTATTGCTACCACTCTAGCATTACCATTTAAAATCATGCAGTTTAGTTTTGAAAGACGCACTTACAGCTAATTGTGTGAACTGCGGCATTGTTAAGCTAAACAGAGAATTCAAGAATCAGCGTATGAATCTCAACAACGGTGACAATCAACAAACAAAATAAAAGATCAAAAACTCTGAACATCATAAAACACATTACTAAAAGTCAGCACAAAAGCAACAGCAAAAATCAAGGCAGTAAGAATTAGAGAAAATAACCAGACAATTCAGCAACATAATTTACTCATGTCGCAATGCATGCTGGGAGTTTTGTACCCAGCATGCATTACAGCAAGAAGCTTTTGATTGTCACCATTGTTGAGATTCATATACAAATTAATGATGAGTTTCATGATCATGATACAACAATTAAGATTATAGAATCGTCTAAATTCTGACGACATTGACAAATTTGGCTGAGAGATGCTAATTTTGACTCTTAATAAATATCTGATCTCGTTTGATCACCACTCCATCTGTTTTCTCATCTATAACAAATGTGTATTATTATCACTGTTACAGCTAGAAAAATAAACTTAACATTTACAAATCAAAGACTGAATCTCTATCATGGTAACATCAAACGACAATAAAACAACATCTGAACCTCTGTTAGTTCTCAGTATGAACTTCTGTACACATGACAGAAAAAAGTCAGTCTGTTTAGTAATAAGTGAATCAAGTAATGCTGTTTGTGGAGTTGATTAATCAGATCTTGAGTGATTTCATGGAATTTATCTTCAGTTGATTTAATATTTTTTCTGTTCTTGTTTCTCTTTCCATCAGTGATTCTGCTTGTAAACAGCAGGTGTTCATCAGTGTCTGAATTCACTCTTTTTTTTCATTCACTCTGTCAAGTGGACTATATTAGTGAACCAGCATAAGGAATAGAGAATGAGGGTATAGCATGTAATTTGGAACACAGCCTCTGAGTGTCGACTTTGAGCGCTTTTAATTCCCAGTGTGTTGCTGTAGGCTATTTTCTAGAAAACTTCAAATATTACCCAGAATGTGTTGTTTCAGTATGTTATTTTTGAAATTATGCTGTTTTTTTACAGCAATTTTTACAGTGCAGGTTCTCCATCTGGGCTAATATGGTCATACTTCCTGGTTCTAGTAAGGACTCTGGCAGCTGCGTTTTGGACCAACTGTAGTTTGTTTATCAAGCGAGCAGGGAAACCACCCAGTAGAGCGTTACAGTAATCTAGCCTTGAGGTCATGAACGCATGAACTAACTGTTCCGCGTTTGTCATTGAGAGCATATGTCGTAGTTTAGATGCATTTTTAAGATGGAAGAATGCGGTTTTACATATGCTAGAAATGTGGCTTTCAAATGAAAGATCATGAATTAGAAGTCTAAAATGAGAAATTTTAAAGAGAAATATTGGAGGATTTCGATATAAGAGCAGCTTGAGTTTGTTGCACAGCCTTATTTGTTTGAACCGTGAGTGGCTTATAAACTATACTCCTATATTCTGCGTCACACATCACATTAGAAGAACTCTTTTGACGCAAGTTGACTTGCTCAGTATGTGTACGGTTGTCTGGCAGAAGCAAGTTATTTTAGATTTAAAGTAATGAATATGGATATTTTTCATTCAAAAATCAATCGCCTCGCTTTCGAAGGCCTTTATTAACCCCATTGAGCTGTATGGATTATATTTATGATGGATGGATGCATTTATTTTTGTCTTCAAAACAGGTCCTCCATTCACGGCCATTATAAATCTTTGACGAGCAAGGAAATTTTTTAATATATCTCTGATTGTGTTCGTCTGAAAGAAGATAGTCATATAAACCTAGAATGGCTTGAGGGTGAGTAAATCTTGGGATAATTTTCTTTTTTGGGTGAACTATCCCTTTAAAAGGAAAGGTCATTACAATAACACTTATTAAAAAAAACAACAAGTATGAAATTTTGAAGTAGAAATACTGAAAAAAAGAATTTTCTTTTAAAATAATAATCTTTGTTTTATTTCCAACTTTGAAAAATCATATTTTATAGAGACAAATGAGAAATTGCATTTGCCAGTATTCCAATATTGTTTTGCCTCTTTTTGGAGCTTGCAATTCTTTTAACATTCTACTGAACATCTGCTTTTGTGTTTGAAGAAAATCATAAGTTTGAAACCACATGAGGATGTGTGAATAATGACATTTATTTTTGGGTGAACAATAAAAATGATTGAGCTATTAACCAGATTTTGTGTGGTTCTTCAGCTCGTTTTATGATCAAACCCGAGGATGAGCAGATGGTGTGGATCATCAGCAGCGTTGGTCAAACACAGCCGTTCTGTTGGCTCATTGTGAGTGTCATATAGTCTATTTTTATCACCATAGTAAACTTGTCACCGACTGCTGTTCATTCCAGGCTCAAGTTTCCAATTATCAATGTTAAATTGGCTCCTGGCCTGACCGAGTGCTGGAGGCTGGAACATTTGGAAGTCTGAATGTCCAACTGATGAGACGGTTGCTGTGTCTGACACGTGTTTAATCCATGTTGGATGCTTGGTGTACAGCAGTAATACAGCATTAACTGTAAGAAGCTTTTTCACGTTGCTCCATCTGTCTGTTCTGAGTTATAAATTTGCAATAATTTTGCTTGTAATATTAGATTAAGATTCACTAATGATCACAAATGATTTTAATCAACTTCTTTATTTGTTATTAAAGACTGTCACATTGGACTAGGTGCTGCTATCAAAACTACTACAGCAAGAGTTTGGAAGTGTTTGTCCAATGGCACACATAGGAAATTTTTGGCAAACAATAATTTTGCAGTTCCGTTTGCTGGCACTAGGGCCACGGAAATGACACCCTTCACTTTAAAGGATTAGTTCACTCAAAAATGTAATTTCTGTTATTAAGTACTCACCCTGGTGTTGTTCAAAATTTATCCTCATAAAACAAATTAAGAAATTTTTCGTTTCTGAACCACAAAAGGCAGCAATGTCACTGTACCTTTCAAGGTCCAGAAAGGTAACAAAGACGTCGTTAAAATATTCACTCTGACAACTGTAGTTCAACCTTAAATTTGAGCAATGAGATTACTTTTTTGTGCGCAAAACCAAAACAAAAATAATGACTTTATTAAACAATTGCTCCTCTTGCCTGTCAGTCTCCTTGCCTGCTGTTGACGTTATAAACACAGTGCAGTGCTTCCATGTTCTACGTCAGAATGCTGGGACGTTATTGCCCAATGCTGTAATTTTATATTATTATTATGCCAATATAAGACAGCCATATATTGTTAAACAAATGCGCTGTAAAATGAATTAAAATGAATATTTCATAAGTATTTTACTTTACGCTATAGGGAGATTGCAATACTTTTGTCATAATTTCTACATTAAGCAAGAGATAAACTCTCAAGCTTTTATTTTGACAGAAGTTGAGCTTTTATTTTGGTAAAAAACTACATTTTCTGTGACAACAGGTTTAGTACAACAACGATGTTCTAAAAACGGAAAAGTTTTCCCTTCGTGTTTTCCGGGTACAGACAAAAATGTTGTCAAAAAAGTCCCTGTTCACACGGATCCTTGAAAGCTATTAAAAACGTCCTTCCGGACCAGTAATACGCATGCGCATGACGTCACCACTTTAGCATATTCCCGCTTTTGTAGTTTACACAGTATGGCGATAACAATATCGTTTTCAAAAACCTGCACGCTGAATCCTGTTTTCAAAAGTTTGTGTTTTCAGACCCCCAAAATGTTGTTGTTCTGAAAATTTTTGTTAAAAACAGTGTTGTATAAGCAGACCATGCATGATAGCAATCAGAAATGGTGAGAGATTTTTCATCTTCAAACCAAACTTGGGTCTTCGGCTGACAAAGTTTAAATCCCGTCTGGCTAGTGTACTTTTTATTATGTTTACGCGTTAAGTCAGTATAGGCAGTTTTTAATGGAAGTTCAAACACAGTCAACCACATGTGCGAATGCAATCCGATCGAATGTGTTTTCAACTACCTCTGGAAATGGTTGAAAGTGGACAAGCTCAAAACATTATAGACCCCATTTACACCTGTATTTAGCGTCATCCACTTGTGATCCGATCGACCAAAATGCATCTTAATACTCAGTGAAATGAGCAAAACACCAGATCATGAGTTGATCACGTGAGCAAAGTGCGCACTTCACTTTGGAACACGCAACACAAACAATATAGTCTACTTATTTGATTAAATCAGTCTTTTGCAATTTGATAGGAGCACACAAAGCACTTTCAAAGCATTTGACTGATAATAAAACTTAAAAGACCTTTGCAAATGTTTTTATGAGAAGATCAAAATATTTTCGGTTCATTGTGATGGCCGCAGATTATATTATGGTGGGCCACCATGAGTCTAGGTAATTAATGGGAGACTAAATAGCCTATATATGTATATATAAGCTATAATAAGAAAATATTATTCAGCTTTAACAACATCCAAATGATGTATAGTTTATTTCCATTCAGGTTTTCCAGGTGCATCTACAACAGCACCATATGGAATGTTATTTGCCTGGAGCGATTTGATCAAGTTCTTCATTCTCAAAGGTCTAAGAATAGTGGTAATAATGTGTTGGTTTTGACCTTTCAACGCCCTTAATGAATCATAATTACAATGCACAGCACAGTAGGGATGCAACCCTTGATTATGATTGCCTCATTCAATGTGATTTTAAACTTGAAATAACCTTCATTCAAGTCTAGGCGACCCTTGAGGTCTGTTTCTATTGTTGTTCCAACTTCAAAGGGCAAATAATGTGGCCGAAACATCCTGTGAGGTGATTGGATGGAATGAATGTTTCCCAGTCGGACTTAGAAGGGATTTTATTAAGTGGCGAAGAAAAAAGAACAAGCCGCCAAGAGCAATGGGGTTTATGTCCAGCTGAGGGAACTTGAGCCGAACTGTAGACCACAACAGCCCTTACATTAAATCTGTCTGCAGTCACACTGCTGCTCAAGCACACATTCACATGACTGCACTCCACATTTGATGTGTTTCTTTGTCTATTCGAAGCCTATTTAGTGTGATGTAACTTTTTAAAATGATATGGCTATACAGAAATGCTATTTTGCAAAGTCTGAAGGCACACTTAAAAATGTGTGAATTTTATTCATGAGATCAAGTGTTTGTATCTGTATCTCAAATACTGCAAGAGCTCTTAACGCCACATATTTTGCCATGAACAAAGAAATTACTTACAATGAGTTCAATGCATCCAAGTCAGGCAAAATCCTTCAGGTAAAGGTTTATCAATTATATATAGGCCTATATAGATTTCATAGCCTATGTATGAAAAGTAATTTCCTTGTTAATTAATAAAGATTATGCTTATTCCAATATTAGGGGTGTAGCGATATTCAAACCAAACCGAACCGAAAAACCGCGATACACTGCCCATGGTACGTACCGCTTTCATGGCATACCGAAAGTAAACAATAAAATTGTGAGGTTACATTTACCTCAGACAAGTCATTCAGTGTCCGCAGCTTGTTAGTTCCCAGAGAAATTATATGCACTATATTAGTCTTTATATTTATTATATTTTACTAAACCTGTTAATGATATCATGAAAATGACCGCCACAGTGATAATGATTATATGGAATAAGCATTTGACTAATTAACAAGGAAATCATATAGGCTATAAAAAATATAGAATTTACCAAAATATTTATAATTTTGCACGACTTGGACGCATTGAACTCATTGTAAATTCAGTGCAGATTATTAGATATTTAACTTATACAAATTGGCCCAGTACAAACTATCTGCCTTATCAAAAGTAGCATGCAAAAGTCACCAGAAACAAAACATAAATCATCATGTTTTTGAAGTTTGATTAAGCCATGTCTGAACTTTCAATCATGAATCGCCTCTGGATCAAATAGAAAGCAAGTATTTTCTGCCTCCAAGCCCAGCAGCTTTAAAGAAAACGGGAAGATCCCCATAAGGTGCGTTTCTCCAGAATCAAAGTATGATCCTGTTTGATTTAAACAGCTTAAGTACAGCTGACTTTCTGCTTCAAGAGCCCAAAGCATGACTTTAATCTGTATTCCCAACAGCTTCGACATAAGCCCGTCAGCACGGCCGAAAGAAGCTCATCGAGTGTTTGCTTTTTCCGCTCAACACACGTGCAAACACACATACAATCAGCAGTAAATGCATTCGGATGCGATCTGAATGGGATGCGCCACCCTGCGGAGGTTTAGAGTGAAGCGGCCACAACAGTATTCCGACGGAAAGCAAGTTTGTCTTGATGCATGTTTATTTCTAATAGTTATTCAGGAGAGATTTTTGGTCTGAGGAGATCTTAACTGTGATATTAAGTGTTATTAAAATATTCAGAATTGCTGCTAAGGAGTCCCTTCTGGCTGGTTGCTAGGTGTTTCCATCCCTGTTAAAGTCACCATGAAATCAAAATTGACAGTTCTAACTTTTGTTATGGAATATTGTAAAATATATTAGGCTTTATCCGTGCGCATAATTTTAAAATTCACGTGCCCTTGTAATCTTTAATTAAAATAACTTGCCCTCCCTCTTTCAGTGACTTCTCTTCTCTTCTCTGATGAGAAGTGTTCACTGGTGCGAGGGCGAGACAAAATTTCATTGAGATGAGATCAACCAAAAGCGAAACACAGCCATCCAATCTTTCTTTTTTTTTTTTAAAGTTATCATTCTTTGTGTGAACGGGCCTTTAGTTTGTGATATAAAATTTGACCACCTGCAATGGGAACACCTTGAGTTTACTTAAGATGCAGTGCTGCCAACTTCATTATTGAATGACCCTCCCAAAACACTCAACTCAATATGAAATGAAGTGGCATAAATCACACACTGAAGTTTCTGATCGGAGCGGCAGGTCTCAGTGGTGAGGCCGGGTCTGAAGAATGATCTCAGTCTGTCATTAGCCACTCTGTTTCCAGGGGAAATAAGCTGAGACAGTGTACAGTAATGACAGCACAGTTGTCTGGACTGGACAATTGGTGTGGACAGGTTTGGCTATACTTATGAGGGCCAAATGTCCTCACTTATTTAGTGAAATATTATGACAACTGACTGATTGATTAAGGACAATTGAGGACATTTTACTGGTTCTCACTTAAAAAGATTTATAAATTTGCCAAAACATGTTTCTATTTAATTCTAGTATTTTGCACACGTTTGTGGTAGGGTTTTCAATTAGGCCATAGAAAATGTCATTAACCTGATATAAAGTCAAAGGAAATCTATGCAATGTCCTACTGATATAGTGAAACAAATGTATTTGAGTGCGTGTCATTTGGATGTGTTTGCATAAACCTCATTATTAATTGTTGTATTGCATTATGTAATATGCATTAACTCTGATAAAAGCGTTTCTGAAGCTTGCATTCTTTCATCACTATTTTTCCACAGAAATGTTTTCTTATTGTAAGGAAAATAATGCATTTCACACACACACAAATAAAATAAATAAATAAATAAAAAATAAGATTTTAAAGCCGGATTTGTTATAAACAAAACTGCGTGGCTTATGCTGATTTTCCGGATAAATCAGTATAAATCTGACCTGTTTTTGACAGGTTTTGTGGGATTCACCTGTAAAGTGTGAATTTCTCCTGGACTAGCATGTGCAGCTGTCCCTGAAGCGGTCTACCAGCAGGACATGGATTTGCAGTTGAGGTTTTGTCGCTTGCAAGCCTGGCAAGTTAAGATAAGGTGTTCTGTTTGCTCTCAGAAACACACTTATATTCACCAAACAAGACAAATACATACACATTCTTAGCTGGTCCACAAACAAACAATCATTATATACCTGTTGCTGGAATATAATGATTTTATAATGACTACTTGCTTTTAAACTGTTCATGCAAATAGTGACCAACCACTTTTTTAGAATTAGTATTTCCCAATTTGCAAAACACATTATCCATATGCATGTGCAATTATTAAAAAAGGTTAAATCTCCCTATTCATTGCAAATGATTTAATCAACTTGAAAACAATGATAAAAGTGGAAACTTTTAACTAATAGTCATTGTGTTACATGTCTATCTGTTCTGTTTGTTTTCTTGTTTCACATGTGCTCTAGGTTTTGATTTCTTCCAGCAACTCTAATATCATCATTGTTTCATTGTCGTCAGGTGTATGTCATTAATTAGCATCCCTTTGTTTCATAGTTTATTTAATCCCTCTGTTTCTGTCTTACCCTGGTCGATCGTTTTGGATGTTTTGTGTGGATTTACTCTCTTGGACTGTTTACCCCGTGGATTGGAAAGTAAATGTTGGTTTGAATGAAGTTAAGGCTCAGCACTTCTCTTTGACCCACAAGACTCATAACAGAACGATCGACCAGAACAGTTTACAGACAATCTGTCTGCACCATGAGCGAGGTAGAGGATCTGTTGTGGAGGATATGGCAGAATGGCCGTTCGTTGGATGAGTATGTGGAGAAGTTCATCGAGCTCTCACATTGGGTGAGTTAGAACGACACCGTGCTCGGTGTTTGTTTCTTTATGGGGCTGGACAAGAACACGATCCGTTTCTGTGAACCCATCAATAGTTTTTCCCTCATTGAGTCAATTAATCTTATTCTTTATCTAAATGGTTCCAGTTTTGAAATCAAAGAGGTTCGGGAGGATCAGTGTTCTCGTCCGTCCCATCAGATACACAGGCGGCGTCATTCGCTCACCCCATGCCGAGAACCTCCACATACTCATCCGAAAGTACGAGCCATTTCTGCTCGCTGGCGCCACCCCACAGAGCAGTGAATATCAGCTCCATTCTCCTCAATCGCCATGACTGCTGTTCCTGAGCCGTGTCACGCGATGGCCGACACTACGGAAGCGCGACACAAAATGGCTACCGAGCAGGAAAGGCAAGGCAAGATGGCCGCTACCACCGCTGAACCACTGACAACAGACAAGGAATTCTGGCTCCTTGATTGTGGGATTAAATTCATGCCAGAATATCCTGAATCTCCATCGCTCTCTCTTCCACCAACTAGGCCAGACTATAGGGTAAATCCGCACATTAAAATTTTGGGGGGGCGGCCATATGTCTGTCACCATGGTGGCCAAATGGATGAAGGCCACACCACCCTGGACCCTTCCCTGGTCAACTGAAATCATGGCCATGCCCTGGTCACTGCCCTTGACACTGCCTTGGACTCCGCCCTGGCCACCAGAGCTCCCGGATACACCCTGTAGGTCACCTGACCCTCCTACTCCAGTCCACGACCTCCAGGGCGCCTGTCCCCCCTCCCTGTTGGTACTCTCTTAGTCACATGTCGCACCAAAAAAAAGTGTGGAAAGCGCGGACGCATCGCTTCTTCCTTTTTTTGCAAGCTTGCGCTTCTGTGGCGTCTGTTGTTGCTATGCAACCATGAACAGCTTTGTCGTGGCCAAAAGTTTTGAGAATTCCATAAATATTAGTTTTCACAAAGTTTGCTGCTAAACTGCTTTTAGATCTTTGTTTCAGTTGTTTCTGTGATGTACTGAAATATAATTACAAGCACTTCATATGTTTCAAAGGCTTTTATCGACAATTACATGACATTTATGCAAAGAGTCAGTATTTGCAGTGTTGGCCGTTCTTTTTCAGGACCTCTGCAATTCGACTGGGCATGCTCTCAATCAACTTCTGGGCCAAATCCTGACTGATAGCAACCCATTCTTTCATAATCACTTCTTGGAGTTGGTCACAATCAGTGGGTTTATGTTTGTCCACCCGCCTCTTGAGGATTGACCACAAATTCTCAATGGGATTAAGATCTGGGGAGTTTCCAGGCCATGGAACCAAAATTTCAACGTTCTGGTCCCCGAGCCACTTAGTTATCACTTTTGCCTAATGGCACGGTGCTCCATCGTGCTGGAAAATGCATTGTTCTTCAGCAAACTGTTGTTGGATTGTTGGAAGAAGTTGCAGTTGGAGGGTGTTTTGGTACCATTCTTTATTCATGGCTGTGTTTTTGGGCAGAATTGTGAGTGAGCCCACTCCCTTGGATGAGAAGCAACCCCACACATGAATGGTCTCAGGATGCTTTACTGTTGGCATGACACAGGACTGATGGTAGCGCTCACCTTTTCTTCTCCTGACAAGCCTTTTTCCAGATGCCCCAAACAATCGGAAAGGGGCTTCATCGGAGAATATGACTTTGCCCCAGTCCTCAGCAGTCCATTCACGATACTTTCTGCAGAAGATCAATCTGTCCCTGATGTTTTTTTTGGAGAGAAGTGGCTTCTTTGCTGCCCTTCTTGACACCAGTCCATCTTCCAAAAGTCTTGGCCTCACTGTGCGTGCAGATGCGCTCACACCTGCCTGCTGCCATTCCTGAGCAAGCTCTGCACTGGTGGCACTCCGATCCCGCAGCTGAATCCTCTTTAGGAGACGATCCTGGCACTTGCTGAACTTTCTTGGATGCCCTGAAGCCTTCTTTACAAGAATTGAACCTCTTTCCTTGAAGTTGCTGATGATACTATAAATTGTTGATTAGGTGCAGTCTTAGTAGCCACAATATCCTTGCCTGTGAAGCCATTTTTATGCAACGCAATGATGGCTGCACGCGTTTCTTATGTGATCTTTGTTTTGATTTCTTCCCGCCACTCTCTCATTATCATTGTTTCATTGTCGTCAGGTGTATGTCATTAATTAGCATCATGTGATCCCTTTGTTTCCAAGTGTATGTGATCCCTCTATGTCTGTCTTGATAATGCATCGATTATAAGTCTAAAATATATTTTCAGTTTAATGCACAATAAAATTTGATTGTGTTGAAAACATGGATTGGGGTTTCAGGGAGGGCATTTGATTTGTTTGTCATACTTGTCAAATAGGACACTGGTAGTGTCAGTTGGGGATTAAGTATCACATCGTTCTGTAATTAACTATGGTATACCGCAGGGTCCCTGTTAGGACCAATTCTGTTTTCGATTTATAGGCTTCCTCTTGGGTCTGTATTTCGAAAACATTACATAAATTTTTGCTAATATGCAGATGACCTAAATTTATATTTATCACTGATTTCCAAAGATCTGACTGGTCTGAATGTGCGTGTTTAACAGATTTAACGAATTTGTTTGCCCATATAAGGTATTAGTTTAGCTTATTTGGCTTGCTGTTCAATGATGAGAGGTTTGATGAAGCAGCTTCAGCTCTGATATACCCACACAGTGAATAAATATATTGCATTGGGCAAGGTACCTGAGATGAAGGTGGGGTTTGGGGAGGTGGAGGGATGCTGGAACAGCTGAGACTGAAGAGAAGTAAGCAGCTGCTTATATACTCTGACTGTTGATTGGAAGATTAAATGGGCTTGCTCCTCCCTAAATTACGTTTAGAAACTTCACAAAAAATTGGATGGCCTCAAACTTTCTGCAGTTTAACACTGATAAAACCAAAGTTGGTCAGAGTTCGAATAACAATCAGATTGAACTAGCTCTTAATAAAATTTTTCTGAATATTACGAAGGTAATAAGAAATTTCTGTGTTTATTTTGACACCAGTGTTAACGTTTTTGAGTTTTAATGATACAAAGGAGATTAATCATGCTTTTATTTCATCCAGTATTGATTATTGTAATGCCTTATTTTCTTTTTTAAATCATCGTACTTGAATCGCTGTTACAATTAGTACTGAATGCTACGCCAAACAGACTATTGATAGAATCAAAGTTAATTGTTTAATCATTTAATCATTACACCTGTTTTAGCTTCTTTACATTGGTTAACAGATTAACATATTAAGTAGCTAATAGATGTTCATTTTAAGATTGATTTTAAGATTTTAGTGGTACCATACAAAGCATTAAATGGTTTGCCGCCTATGTATTTAGCTGAGCTTTTGAGACCTTACGAAACAGTGAAATGCCTTAGATCTTCTTTTAACAAATTGCAGGCTATTCCAAGAACCAAATATAAAACTGAAGCCCTTACTTCAAATGCTCTCTCCTTTAAAGTTATGGAATAGCTTGCTAATGGATATTAGATCTGTTGTGTCTCTTTTTAAATGTCATTTAAAAACTTATTTTTATAGACGTGCTTTTAAGTATTTTGGGATTTCTTTTTGTGTGTTTTGGTGTTTGATATTTTTATATTTAGTTAGATCCTCCTAACTGATGCTGGACTGGAACTAACAGGGCCTCATGATCCAGAGGAACTAAAACTACAGAATCCAGGAAGATCATTTACTGCAGAACCTTATATGCTGTAATGCATTCTGCCAAAATGAGGGATAAACAGACAGATGACTTTGCAAAAGACAAAATCTGACTCTAATAATACTGTAGACTTCCTCTCGCTCTGAGAACATCATTTGTCTGCGCTGATAGACATCCAGCAGTCATACATTTGTAATGCATAATCATTATTAGGCTATAATTACCAACTATCAGCCAGTTAATGGCAATCAAAATCAGCGCTGCATAACAGTATTTATATGAAAAGAAATTTCATATCCTTGTGGATGTGACACTTTATCAGTCTGCTTCTCTCTGGTTGAGTGCAGGCCAGTGGATTGGTAATAATAGACTGAATACATTAGCTGGGCCTAAGGTGGCCTTAATCTTTTCAAAAGTTCATGAGAGTAAGTCATCAGACAACATTGAAGCACTGATCTGGCTAAAATCTCGACACACTCCAGATGAGAACAGAGTGATGCTCTGTGATTCAGAGCCAATATGTTTTTCAAAAGAGAGCATCGTAAATATGATTCTGAGTCAAATAAGAGTTTCTCATGCAGAACATGTCCAGGTCACATTCATATCAAAAGAATAAATATTAAGATTTATTAATATTTATTTATTTTTCATTGAGAAATTTTACACCATGATAGACTTCTGCATTCTTTATTCCCATTAAGAATTTGAGAATTATTTTAAAGAAAATTATGCAAATTAAGGGGCCGTGCACAAATCGCGCCTAAAAACGTGTGGAAAGCGTGGCCGCCTCGCTTCCTCCTTCATTTGCAAGCTTGCGCTTCTGTAGCGTCTGTCGTTGCCATGCAACCATGAGCAGCTTTCTCAACGACTACGTGGTAATATCAATGGATTTCCATCACTGAAAAGCCCTTGCAGAAGCTCTAGTACAAGATTTATTTATGGAGAAGAAAAAAACAAACTCCCACAGTGTTTGGGTGCACCACGAAGAATTTCACAAAATCATCCAAGAGCTCCGTCTGGACGATGAGAGATTCAAAGTCTATTTCAGAGTTGACAAGGACCACCTTGATAATTGTTGGGGAGACTTAAAAGGACTGTATTTATCTTTGCTGGATCTACTGTTGTGTGGTAATCACTCCTGGATGTCGGTCAGAACACAGGAACCAGACCAATAACTTAATTGAGGGTGTTTAATAAACTTGCAGTAGGCATGAGCTTACAGTCTTTCACGATGTATATACTTCTATACCTGAGTGTGGTTCTGAAATAAATAACAATTATGAATAACAACATTATTAGATAAATATCCATATACATTTTTTTCGTTGGCTAAACAGTAACAGAAATGAACCATTAACACATTAAGAAGTATTCAAACTGCCGCTAGGGGGTGTCACGTGTACATAAACGTGACTTGCAATAACACACATCCAAAAGATTATACTAAATATAACAGCTCAAAGATTCCAAGCATCAAATGATACTATCCACAATATAGATATATAAAATCAGCACTAGATGCATAACATGTGAATATACATGGAGATTAATGAAGACGACAACAAAATCATCACAGTTACTCTAACATCGCGTCAATCTGACATTAACGATAAACGTCAAAATATTGCACACCAACATTATCATCTTACTTATTAACTAACAGATGAAGATAGAGACACTTACTATTCAGCATTGACGCACACAATATAAGTATAAACTCTCCGAACACAGTGAATTCTCTCAGTAGCGCAGTTTCATGTCACACACTTGCTTCTCCATCTTTTCTGAATCTGCGCGCAACAGAGCGTTGCTCGTGGTCATCGCGTGCACTCAGGCAGTGTTGGAGTGCATCAATATGCACCAGAGATGCACATACACGACGATTCAGTCATCGGCACGGTCTTTCTTACAGCTGCCCCCAAATATACATGTTCAGTTCAGTACTCAGGTATATATGGGCTTAGTTCTCCTCTTCATCGTGAACCTCTGGTAAAACAATCAGTCTGGCTACTGGTCTAGTGTAGGTTCTATTATTGATCCTTACATCCTCCGTCCGTATGTGTCCGTCAGCACTGGGGTAAACTTTGGTGACATGACCAACAGGCCAGCAGGCTCTGGGCAGTTGCAGGTCTATCATCAGTACCACTGATCCTGAGGTAATATCTGCAGGGTTGGCATACCATTTCTGGCAGGACTGCAGACTTGGGAGGTAATTCTTAATGAAACTACACCAGAACCTGGTCGGCTAGAATTTGGGAATGTCTCCATCGGCGCCTGCTCAGGAGTTCAGAGTTAGGATAGACCACTTGAGGTAGAGACCCATCCCGCCGCCCCATCAGGAGAACATTGGGTGTCACAGGATCAAGGCCTTTAGGATCGGAAGACACATATCCCAATGGCTTAGCATTCAGTATGCCTTCCACTTCAAGGAGAACAGTGTGTAGAACTTCCTCTGTAACAGCTTGACTGCCTATTACCCTGTACAGTGCAGTTTTCACTGAGTGAATTTCCCTTTCCCAAGCTCCGCCAAAGGGGGTGCGCCAGGTGGGTTAAATTGAAACTTGATCTTGTGTTTGGCGAGCTGAAGTCGGAGTTCTGGGGACAGTTCTGCCAGGGCCTCTCTTATCCCTCTTTCTCCTCCGCGTTAGTTCGTTCCCTGATCAGAGAACAACTCGGCTGGTGTCCCTTGTCTGGCGATGAACCTCCTCAAGGCCATCAAGGAGGAGTTGGTATCCAGATTGGTGAGGACCTCTAGATGAACACATCTCGTTGTAAGGCATTTGAAGATAATCTCCACCTCTTCTCTGTGCGTCTGCCCACCTCTACTATAAAGGGCCCGAAGCGGTCCATCCCTGTAGAGTATAATGCTGGCTTATAAAGACGTAGGCATGCTACAGGTAGGTCTGACATCTTAGGGACTTGCAGACTTGCTTTCCATCGACGACACTCTGTACAGGTGTGCTGATACCGGTGAATGGCTTCTCGGCCTCGTAAGATCCAAAACTTGCGGCGGATCTCTGCAAACACTCTCAGCGCCTGGGTGGCAGAGTCGGGAATCATAGTTTTGAATCAGAAGCTTAGTGGTGGGATGATGATGATCCAAGAATGTGGGATGCACAGCAGATGGGTCCAAGTCTTCAGATCGACGCAATCTTCCACCAACCTTAATGAGTTCCTCAGTCTCGTCCAGCTCTGGAGACAATGTAAGTAGACGGCTACTTTGTGGGACTGGTTTCCCATTTGCAGTAGTCTGAACTCCTCTGCAAAGCTATCCTGTTGCGCCTCTCTCAGGAATATCGCCATGAAAGTTGATCAGTGAGCTCCTGAATTTGGGTGCCAACGAAGACTTTAAACCTACACAACTCAGATTTTAGCCAGGACAAGACCGTGGTTGAGTCCGTCCAAAGGGTAGTCTGGCTGATTGGCAGGGTAAGCTCTTGCTCCAGTAATCTAGTGAGTTGGGCTCTTGTGAGGGCAGCACATAGCTCCAATCTGGGCATTGAGTGCAGTCGTTTAGGTGCAATTCTTGAACGGGCCACAACACAGGAGAGATAAGGCTGGCCTTGACTGTCTACTGTCTTCAGGTAAGCGACAGTGCCGTAGGCTTGCTCTGAAGCATCGCAAAGCACGTGTATCTCACGGGTGACGCTTTTTTCATCTATTGCAGAAGATACATATGCTCGGGGGAAGGTGATTCTTGGCAGGACTTGTAGCTCTCCTTCACAGTCTCGTCAGGCTTGTAGCAAATCATGGGGCAATAAGGGATCATCCCACTCTCTGTGTTTGTCCCAAAGCTGTCTCACTAGTATTTTGGCATGGGTGGTGTATGGCAGGATAAACCCGAGAGGGTCATACTGGCTGGCTAAGACCCTGTAGATGTTTCGCATGGTAGGAGCATCATAGTTCACCGGTCGAGGTTTGTACCTCAGGGTATCTGAAGAACAGTGCCAGCGGAAGCCCAGAGCAGATTCAGGATTATCAATTTGGTTATGAGCAAGCCAGAGTTCCAGACTTTCAGATCGGGCTTCTTTGGGTAGGTGACTGATAACCTCTGGCTTATTGAAGGGCCTCTTGGTCTTGTCAGGACCTCTTTCTCATTCCTTAAGGGATGTACGTCAATTTGCCACAGTTTCTTGATGTTCCTGAGGAGCTCTGACATTTGAGGAATTGTGGAGGTCAATAAACACTGCTGTGGGTGAATGTACTGCTCAACAAATCTAGTTGGGCCCTGTATGGTCCATCCTAACCGTGTCTTAAGGGCTGGAGGTCCTCCTGGGGGCCCTGACCTCGCTGGCTTAATGGGAGCAATCAAGTGAGGGTGGTCAGTGATTAGGAAGCTGTTCTGAGGCTTATCGGCAGGAGAAATACTGAATGACACCATGGACCCATGAAGGACTTGAATGTCCTGTCGTATAGTCCGCAGGGCAAGGTCTTCTAGCTCCCCATGGAGGCCCAAGTGGCGTGTTGCATCCGGTAAGAGCATAGTCCGTTCTGAACCATCGTCCAGGATGGCATAGGTGCTCAGGGTACACTTGCCATGGTGGAGTAGTACTTTAATAACCTGTAGTAGCACACGTCAGCCATCCACTGGTCTGTCCACATACAGCACTTTAGAAGGTGTATTCACTAGACAGCTCTCCTTTTTAGTTGACTTGATCACAGTCTTAGGTGTCCCTTGATAAATGTTGCAAAGTTTCCACAGGTTGCACTGTGCAGCTTGGTGGGATCTAGCACATCGCCAGCACCTTCTCTTGGTACGGACCCACTCTGATAATTGGTCTCTGTTCAGTTTTACAACAACCTCTGTGCAATGGCTCAAGAAGTGATCAGAGTTGTTACAGAATGGGCAGTACGGCTTTACTCTGTTCTTGGAGAGGGGATTCACATGCTCTGGTGAAACTTCTCTCTCCATCACCTCTTTGGTTCCGTGCAACACCGTTGTGGTCCACTTCCTCCGACGAAGGCCGTTGTCTCTCCTTGGTGGTCTTCACCGGTGACAAACCGTCATATTCCTGGCACTAGGACTAATATTGCAGCCACTCGGAGTGATCTGTCAGGGTATAAGTTGTTCCTGGATGATGGAACTTACTGCGCCTGAATTCGGCTCTCATCTCTGTCAGTAACTTACTCAACAGACGTGCTACGTGGGATCCACACTGTAGCTCTAGCAATCCTGGGGGACCAAGGGATTTAAGCATGCCCACAAGTATATAACAAATATAACGGCTCAAAGATTCCAAGCATCAAATGATATCATTTGTAACTCTACATCACAGTAACTCTAACATCTCGTCAATCAGACATTAACGATAAATATCAAAATATTGCACACCAACATGATCATCTTACTTATTAACTAACAGACGAAGATAGAGACACTTGCTATTCAGCATTGACGCACACAATATACGTATAAACTCTCCCAACACAGTGAAATCTCTCAGCAGCACAGTTTCATGTCACACACTTGCTTCTCCATCTTTTCTGAATCTGCGCGCAACAGAGCGCTGTTCGTGGTCGTCGCGTGCACTCAGGAAGTGTTGGAGTGCATCAATATGCACCAGAGATGAGCATACACGACGATTCAGTCATCGGCGCGGTCTTTCTTACAAATGATGTTTTATTAACAAAGTTCGGGAGAAACACGTTCAAATGATCTTACTAATCATCACATCACTACACACATCACCTCACCTATGCTTTGGACAGTTTCAGCATCCCTCCACCACCCCGTCTCCTCACACTTGCCTGGTTATTTCCTAAACCAGAATACGGGGGGAGTACTCTGGGCTCGGGCCAAATACCGAGCTCTGAGCCCTCTCTTCAGACAGCACGCCAAATATGCATACTAGTTACTCTATCTGATTATTTGTAAGTGTGAAGTCACATGACTCTGCGGTGAGCTTGCGGCATTCTGAAAAGTTGAAATGTTTTCATCTTGCTGTGGCACAGGCGTGCCTGGAAAAAACCGAATGCGCGTCGCGACCGCGTTGCTTCCATTTTGCGTGCGCTTGCCGCGCGCCTACATAGGAAAAAGTTAATATGCGCGCCCAAAAGACGTGATATGTGAATGGCCCCTAACCCTGTAAAATTCTCATTTATACAATGTGAAAATCTTAATTCTCATTACTGAAGTACAATAATTCATTATTCTTAACCCTAACCTAACAGTCTTCTTATACCCTAATGTTTAAAGTGGACAATCAAAATCAAGTTAAACTAAGGTTTGTTTGGTTTTTGTTCTTCTTTTTTTTAAGTTCACATTGAATCTGAATTAAGACAAATTCTAAATTCACCCCTATATATGCAAGCAAACCATCTAATTAAAATCCTCATCAATACATTAAATACCATTAAACAATTTTCATACAAATGTACAATTTATTTTATTACTTTTTATTACTCTGAAAATTTAAATGGGTTTTAAATTAAAAATTAAAAATTAGTCTTTTGTATTCTATTTGTATTTTTGTTTTGCAATCTCAACTGAAATCATTGTTTCATGTCTTTTAATGTATTTTTTTTTACAGTGTAGTGAGTTTATTTACAGTCTGCCAGTCATTATTACAAAATAAACTTAGTTTTCTTTCTTCATTATTATTATTTTACCTTCATTTTGAGATGATTTCGTAGTACATATCGTTTTTAAAATCCCTCCATACATTTTTGCTTCATTTTGCAGGGCTCAAGCTGTAATTAGGAGTCAGATGCCATCCAAACCCCTGGGACAAGTGCACTCTGGATCATGTTGAGAAAAACTGCTAAGCTGGTCTGCTTTCCACTGCCCTAAAACTGACAAATATCCCTTCCATATCCTGTTCCTGTCATTCAGGGCACAAACCACATCTGTGTGATGGGATTGGTTACGCTATAGTGTCACTGACAGCGTACGGGACAGCTGCTAGCAAACCAGTAAATGAGATGACAAGTGTTATGAAGGCTGACAGATTCCACACATGGAGGACAGAAGACAGTGAGACACTGCTGCCCAAATGACAGAAATCACATTCGTCAGCACATTTAAATGAATGTGTGCACTAACATAAAAGGTATTCCCATGTTTTTTTGGGATGTTTACCAGTGTAATTTTTTTTCATACTTACTGTACCATAGCATTGCCTTGGGGTACCATACAAATATGAATATGGTAATCTTATGGTAGTGTATAAATCAGTGCTTTGCAACCCGGATTGCTCATTGTATGTGGTACTCTGGGCCTGAGGTGGAAAAATATGATTGTTTTAAACAAGTATTTTCAAAACTTAATAATAATGGATAGTTGGCTATTTCAGCAGTATCATGCTGAAACAAATGCTGTAATTAATCTAAAACTCTTTTTTTCCCCACCCCAATTCTATAAATATCATATGTGGCATTTTTATGAGCACCTATTAATTTAGAGAATATATGGAATGGTACTTTTAAGTGCATGTGTTACACTGAAGGACTATTAAAATAAATAGCAAAGACAAAAAGGTGATGGTGAAAAAGGAAATGGCTTCAAGTTACACTATAGGACCAAAGAGATACACTTTTTCTTAAACATTTATGTAAATGCATGTAAATATATTTGATGTATAATAAATAAAAAGTTCATGTTATATTTCAACTAACTAAACAAATAAACATTTTCGTGATTTTTTTTTTTTTTTTTTTTTGACTCAGATGGCACAGTTTCCTCACACTTACCCATAGACGTATGCCAGTTGTCAGGTGGTAAACCGTGAAAAATGCAGCAATCACTTTTCACGTTTGTGCAGTCAGTCCTCAAGGAACTGTATTTCAAGATGTTCTAATATTATAAAATGGCAAAGAAAGATACATCTTTAAAAATCTTATTTATTTTACAGGGTCGAGTGTTTTTTTTCTAATTGCTTCTGAATATAGTATTTAATGTTCTTTGTGATGAAACGTCAAAACTCCAGGCACTAAAAAGCAATTACATCCAGACTGAATAAGACATCAAATGAAACTCTCATATGAAAAGACAACAAATGCTGCCCACAAGACTCATTTATGGTTTCAAAATATTCTTTAGGATTGAAGCTTAACTCACTTCCCTCACTCAAAATCATTATATACGCCAGAGAGTACAAAACACACACAATGTTATTACAGTCATAACTTGAGGGGAAAGGGCCACATGCACCCCACAGTTCCACACAGCCGCTCGAAATGAATGAATGTGTCTTGTGTGTCAGTTAGCTTTACGGATGGGGTTGTGATGTTGCAGTTGATTGAGTTCTGCCGCTGGCTGTGTAGTCAGCCTGTCCGTTTGCATGATTGACAGCGTCACCGGCTCCTGACAGCCCAGTCGGGGCCTGCGCTGCATTTCCTCCTTCGCCACGCTTCTTACACAACCTTTTACGAAACTTGTAAACAACTTGATGCTGCGGGACACGGGTTTGTCTGGTTGTTTTTCATCACGTCTCTGCCCTGAAGTTAAAGAACACTGCAGTGAAAGTGTGAATCTGTTAGTTTGGTGATGTTCATCAGCATCTGACCAAACGCTGTTAGCATGTTATCATAGAATATTAGTCATTTTTGAGTCATTCTATGATGTTGATGCGTTTTCCAGTTTGAGAATGTGAATTCTGTCAGGGAAATAAATTGCATTGTGCCAAGCTAAATGAATATTTAAATATAGTTATAGAAAAAGAACTGTACTGAGTAATTTGACCTTATACGTGAAATATTATATGCATATATAATTATATTAAACACTATATTAATTTAGTTTTGACATGACACAATGCAATCAGAATATAAATTCAAATACACTGGGCACTGAAGCATGACATAATATTTAACTCACGTGAATGTAAAATTACCATTTGCTGTTCTATTTTTTAGTCTGCTGTTGTGCAGCTGTATATAAATTGATAAATTGCATTGTTCCAGTAAAAATATCTAACCATCCTACATTTACCTGAGATGCAAATTGTATATTAAGTGATATTATTACAGAGATATTAAGAATTATTATCATAAAATGGACATTGGAGATTTATACCCTTCATCACACTTACTTTTTAGACTTTTAATGTCAATAAAAGAGTTTGCCTCTTAAAAGGATGTTGAAGAAAGTCCTTTTTCATGTAATAGATCATTACTCTCAAAAAAAAGAGAATAACATGGTTGACTCATAACCCAGGAAACAATATCAAGTCTGATTCAAGAGGATAAGGCAACATAGCTTTTATTTTTTTGTGAGCCTGTATTTCCAATTACTTTCTTCTCCCATGACATGACATGACATGATTTATAATGCAGCTGTTAGCTTGTTTAGTTTAAGGTTAAATCCAAAGTGCATTAGTGGGGAAAAGTTTCAATTCTGTACCTATAGCATGTGCAGACAGGCATGTATAACATAGCAAAACCAGTTGATGTCACAGAATATACAAGTTTTGACAGTTATTGTGTATTTTTGTGAAAAGCCTTGTATGAAAGACAGCAGTTTTCAGGTTTGTCCCTGAAGTGGTATTCATTGCCTGAAGGTTGAAAAAGAATATACAGCCTCTCACAATTTAACATGCTACCCAGATTTCCTCTGCTACCGCTTTGAGTCCACATCCTCCATTCTGCTGGATCGAGACAGCTCGGACTGTGATCCTGGAAAATGCCGGAATGATTCAGGGTGAATGGCAGCCATCCCCCTTGTCTGATGGGAGTTTGCCAGAGGCTGACTCTCCATGGAAGTGTTGTCAGTGTTCTGTGAAGTGTAGCACATCTTCATGAAGTCTGGAGAAACTGGATGACCATGCATGTCACAAACTGATCCGAATCCACAGCTCTGCTACTGGTCAACATGAACCTCACAAGCTCAGGCAGAAAAATAAAAAACAGCCTGGAGAACATTCCGAACTTTTTGAATAATTAGTTGCATTTAATAGACAGTGTTTCAGAGGTATTGCATTATACTTTAATAATGCAACCGCCTCTTACAGCACACAAATTGGGGTTTGGCTGGCTGTAAACACAGATTCTGTTGTTTTACAGAAGATAATAATTAGCATTAATGTGCGTTCATTTGGAAGGCCTGTTACTCTGTCCCTGCATATCAGGAAAGCAATCATTTCAAAGCATCCTAAACTTTTAATTTTTAATTCCCTGGCATATACAGGGAGTGCAGAATTATTAGGCAAATGAGTATTTTGACCACATCATCCTCGTTATGCATGTTGTCTTACTCCAAGTTGTATAGGCTGGAAAGCCTACTACCAATTAAGCATATTAGGTGATGTGCATCTCTGTAATGAGAAGGGGTGTGGTCTAATGACATCAACACCCTATATCAGGTGTGCATAATTATTAGGCAACTTCCTTTCCTTTGGCAAAATGGGTCAAAAGAAGGACTTGACAGGCTCAGAAAAGTCAAAAATAGTGAGATATATTGCAGAGGGATGCAGAAGTCTTAAAATAGCCAAGCTTCTGAAGCGTGATCATAGAACAATCAAGCGTTTCATTCAAAATAGTCAACAGGGTCGCAAGAAGCGTGTGGAAAAACCAAGGCGCAAAATAACTGCCCGTGAACTGAGAAAAGTCAAGCGTGCAGCTGCCAAGATGCCACTTGCCACCAGTTTGGCCATATTTCAGAGCTGCAACATCACTGGAGTGCCCAAAAGCACAAGGTGTGCAATACTCAGAGACATGGCCAAGGTAAAAAGGCAGAAAGTCGACCACCACTGAACAAGACACACAAGCTGAAACGTCAAGACTGGGCCAAGAAATATCTCAAGACTGATTTTTCTAAGGTTTTATGGACTGATGAAATGAGAGTGAGTCTTGATGGGCCAGGTGGATGGGCCCGTGGCTGGATTGGTAAAGGGCAGAGAGCTCCAGTCTGACTCAGATGCCAGCAAGGTGGAGGTGGAGTACTGGTTTGGGCTGGTATCATCAAAGATGAGCTTGTGGGGCCTTTTCGGGTTGAGGATGGAGTCAAGCTCAACTCCCAGTCCTACTGCCAGTTTCTGGAAGACACCTTCTTCAAGCAGTGGTACAGGAAGAAGTCTACATCCTTCAAGAAAAACATGATTTTCATGCAGGACAATGCTCCATCACACGCGTCCAAGTACTCCACAGTGTGGCTGGCAAGAAAGGGTATAAAAGAAGAAAATCTAATGATATGGCCTCCTTGTTCACCTGATCTGAACCCCATTGAGAACCTGTGGTCCATCATCAAATGTGCGATTTACAAGGAGGGAAAGCAGTACACCTCTCTGAACAGTGTCTGGGAGGCTGTGGTTGATGGTGAACAGATCAAAACACTGACAGAATCCATGGATGGCAGGCTTTTGAGTGTCCTTGCAAAGAAAGGTGGCTATATTGGTCACTGATTTGTTTTTGTTTGGTTTTTGAATGTCAGAAATGTATATTTGTGAATGTTTCACTGGTAAAAATAAATAATTGAAATGGGTATAAATTTGTTTTTTGTTAAGGTGCCTAATAATTATGCACAGTAATAGTCACCTGCACACACAGATATCCCCCTAAAATAGCTAAAACTAAAAACTAAAAACTAAAACTTCCAAAAATATTCAGCTTTGATATTAATGAGTTTTTTGTGTTCATTGAGAACATGGTTGTTGTTCAATAATAAAATTAATCTTAAAAAATACAACTTGCCTAATAATTCTGCACTCCCTGTAAATAAAACTGTAATGTGACATGGTCCCAGGGAAGCACAAAGACGAAGGAGTAATAGAAACAAGGTATCTTTAATGGTATAAAGGTAAAAGGAACCCCGAACACATCTTGACACCAATGAGAACGGACAAGGACTGAGGGAAAACGCAGGGAGAAACGAGGTAATTGACAAGACACAGCTGATGATGATAATGACAAACGAGTGATGGGAAAAAACCAAAACAAAGACATATGTGGAGCATGACAACAAACAGAATCCAGAACAGCTATACATGTAACAAAAACAGGCTGCCCGACCAGTTGTGATTAGTTTTGGCATTTCTGCATACATTTGCTGTTTTTCCAGCTCACTCTGATTGAATTACACACAGTTTGACTGCAGAACTCCCCCCCCCCCCCCCCCCCCCCCCCCCCGCCCCCCGTGCGAATCACGCTGAGCGAGAGAGTTATGAGTTGCACAATGAAAAAAGACCGTTTTATTGAAATTAGATTTGCATTTCCTGCAGCATTTTAGCTAGTTTAAGTTTTAGGTTTTGGCTCTGTTTAAATGTTCCAATAGTGTGGCACTCGTGCATTCATGACATGTTGATTCATGTGTGCATTTTTTCCTGTCAGCATGCACACATGAATGAACATATTCTGATTCGCAGGGGCCCTATGCAGTGTTTACTGCTACATATACACTCATTGTAAAAAATAATATGATCAATAAGTCATGACAACTAGTGTCGGAGAAAGTTAGTTTTCAAAGTAATGCATTATAATGTTGTGTTACTCCCTAAAAAGTAACTCATTGCATATTTAGTTGACTTTAATTGAAAGTAATCCATTTCATTACTTTTGTATTTTTTTTTCATCTGGGCTGGGCTGTTTGTTTTTTTTTATAACAGAAAGTTATTTCTTGGCAAATGTAAAGGCCCTTTCACACCAAAACTGAAATGAATAAGCCCAGACCAGTACAAGAGGGCGCAGCTCAAAAAAAAGTTGAAACTGTAATGCCATTCTGTGTTTCCCTTAAACATCGTTAGACAACTATGGTTGCAAGTTCCATCGTTCTCAGCATTGTTCAACAAATTTGTGTTTCCAGAAACCATTGTTCCAACAAACTTTCACAAACAAACTTTGGAATGACAGCTCTCTACCTAGAAGCATAGTTTCTTGTTTGCATGAGATGTGGACTTAATAAATCCTTATCTTGAGCAAAATAAGCAAGCTGACATTCAGTACAATATATATCTTTTATTTCAAATATATAAAAATGTCATTGATGTCTTTTAGTTTGTCAAGAGATATAAAGTGCCGTTTTTGAAGAGTGTGCATGTGCATACGTGCATTAATAGCTGCATAAGAACAAACTTATGATTCAATCTGGAAATAAAACAAAATGTGGCATATAGCTAAATACTGGATTCACTCTGCACGGGACACAAATATAACATTATAATAGTTATGCATTAAAGCAATGTAAAGGCAGGCGAACAGATTAATAGAAAAATATTTGTAGCAAAATATTTTTGCAATCCTATTCTAAATGTAATGACTTGTGATCTTATATGTTTCACTGCTATGGTGGAGCCGTTGCTTAGCCTACATCTGTACTAGAGCACCCTCAGTGATTTAATTCTGGAACAAGGCCTGCTGCTTGACATAATTAACCAATGTGGGTGTTGAATGACAGGTTTTCAACAATATGATTTCAGGAAACAGTCGTGACTAGCTGATTTCTTCAATAATGCATCGTACTATGGAAGTGAAGCAGCGAGTTAAGACGTTGAACGGGAAAGGCACCCCTGTATCGCAGAAGAACAGGATGCAGGAGAAGACAATTCAACAATGTTTCTTCAGCAATAAAAGCAAAAACAAAATACAAAACAAATGTGCTGTTCATCTATAGCCATTTTTGCTTATTAGTACGGTTGAATTGTATCGTCAAATTCAGCAGCAAAAACATTACTTAATAAGATGAATTTGTATTCTTTAACATATTAATCATTTCAAGTTTGCATAATGTTTTTATTCATTTTGAGAAATACTGAATCGGTTTTTGTGCAAGTGAGATGAGTAAATACATGCTCACATTTAGTCTAGAACTACAATAACCATAATGTTTCCACAGCACGCACAACGCCTCTGCCTTACTCCTGATTTCTCTCAACATGGGGACAGGAGGTATGTAGTGGTGTGTGCATAGGCAGGCAGATGATGAAGAAGACAAATAAAGTTCCAACATACAGTTTAACAGTGGCGGACTGGGACAGTAAATCAGGCCGAGAATTTGACTCCACCCCAGGTGGAGTCACCACCACCAAATTCATGTGTCCACCAGCCTGCTAAACTTATAGTGTAACCCTGTTAGTTGATGGAACAGGTAGACGACCATTCATGATATGAATGGATAAATAAATAAACCCTCAAAAACTCACTAGGAATAGACCATCTATTCTACCACACAAAAGACAAATATAAAATTGGCTTACACATTTTAAGAAGGGATAATAAAAGATACATATTCACATGTTAAAATATTTATATTTGATATATTTCCAATGCTCCATGTATCCCCATACAGTATGTAAAACAATGTGCTAGTTTGTCATTAAGATGCGCTTTTAAAACTTCCATCATTAAATATATTTCTATTATTTTTTTATAAAGAATAGATTTTATCTATTGTAAGTTGCTTCGGATGAAAGCGTCCATATGCCAAACGATTAAGTAAATATTAGGGGGTGGAACAGTTCAACTTTTTCACGGTTCGGTTTGTTTTTTTCATCCCTGTTGTTGTAATGTCTGGGAACCCAGAATGTTCATCCATCACACATATTGACTGAACCCTGATTGTTTTACGTGTTATTTATAGTAAACCATATTACAGATGCTTTGTCACATTTAAGTTGAACAGCGGACCGTCAATAAAGGCGCCAGTCAATAAATAGGAAGACAAAGTAATTATTGTTTGAAAAAGTAACAGATATTTTGTTGTAAATTTAAAAGTAATGTGTGAACAACGTTTGTGTTGTTGTCATCTTGTAATGCGTTACCCCCAAAACATGTTTTTTACATTACTTAACTCATCAAAATAAAAAAAATTAAGTTATGAAAGATTCAATTCATTTTTAAGTTGAAATGACTTTTACAGCCAAGTTCATTAATGCAGCAACTGAACTTTTTAATATATGATTGTCAGAAACATAACAGTTAAAATATATAAAAAAATCATATTGATTTAATCATATTGATTGTCATATTAAAGTCAACAACAATCATTTATCACTAAATATAGAGGTTTTGAATATGATAAATAATAGGATTTATATTCATTTAATAAATTATTATTATGTTATTATTGATGTAGAAAGCAGTTTATCATTCAGTATGCAAATATCATAAAGATGTCATCACTCTTGGTTACATTTTGAATGCTGAACATTCTAACAATGTGAGTCACTGGGTAATTTTCATACTTTAGCACTAAGACTCAAATTTGAGTTTGCCTGAAGTCTGTATGTTATTTAACCTTAATCAAAATGTTTGAAGAATATCAAGGCCGAGCTGCCTTGAAAACACTGTAATGAGCCGTTTTTGTCCATGTCCTAGTGTGCATGGCACGTACATGGATCTGGTATTAAATTGTGCCAAGGAAGGAGTCGAGACAGTGTCTCAGATCTTAATGAATCAATCAGTCTAGTTGCTGGTTTGGGTCAGGCAGACGATTCCCATGATGACAGATTACTTTGACACTCCAGTATCTTCTTTTTTTCTGTCTCTCTCTCTATTTCTCTGTCTCTGTCTCTCTCTCTCTTTTTTTTTTTTTTTTGCTAAAGTGAAGAAGTCAAAGCAAGTATTTCCACTTGGATGATAATGAGGGAGAACAGGTGCTTGAGCTGAATAATGGAGCTGAGAATGAGCTCTGAATATAAAGTCTAAAGTTTCACCTTGACAGTCTCTGAGCACAATGCAATATAATTACTGCCATCTTTCTCAAGAGATTTATGGTCAAACACTTCACAAAAATGATGAGTTTTTTTTTTTTTTTTCATGTCAAACCAAAACAAAAGCTGATCTCACAAAATAAATAGATTTATTTGGCAAATTATTTTTCCTAGATGTCCACTTATAATGTCAAGCAAGGTTTTTGCAACAAAAACTGTCATGAATTATTTTTAAATGATCATTGTTCATCCTTTCTCTGTCACAGTTCTTGCTACTCTAACTTGTACCTTGGATATTTTTTTCACTTGTTATATGGCAAAATTATCTAGTACACTGTAAAAAAAAAAAAAAATGTAGTGTAATTTTAACTGAAATATTGTAAAAACATTTTGGAAAAAAAACAGGTTAACAGTAACAGTAACAGTTAATAGGTTAACAGTAAGTTCCCGTACTATATACAGGGCTGTAAAAGCTCAAAACAATTGAACAAATGAAATGAACAAATCAACATATAATTTAAAATCAAAAACTGTAAACTGATATCCCCACATTATATCCCTGTGGAAATTTACACCACATTAGAAAGTATTTTGTTTAAATAATCATGTTTCTTCATGTTAAAGCACCTTTTGTCATTTTTTTCAATCAAAACAAAAAACAAGATTTTGACTTGATTTTCCGTTTTTCGTCTAGGGGTAGAAAATGATCTAAACAACTTGAATATTTTATCTCGACATGGGCGGGAATGAAACACTCCTTTCCGCTGATTGGTCGATCGAACATTAAACTGTGCCATAATCAGTTCGTCCGCAATTCCACGCAGCAGAATAACAGTCCTCCACTGCTATTTATTATTTAACACATTTATTGCAACTACATTTAATCTCTATTTCTCATCAAACAGACAGACAAGCGAATGGCTTGACACATACCGCAATGAAGCAGAGCCTACCCAGCCCACACACCCATGTGGGACCCAGGTGGGTCTGATGTGGGTTGCCTAAGTGGGGCCCAAACAGTTTTGTCCTCGGTTTCCATGTAGGCCCCACATTGGTTAGCCCAGATGAAATGAACACTACGCAGTGTGCACACTACAGGCTGTTACATGTAACCCTGAATCAGTGTTGGAGTTAATGAGATAATGAAGTGATTGAGTGATGACTGACCATTAATGATGAACACCTGCTGTTAACAAGCCGAATCGATGAAGAAAATATGAACAACAAGAACAGAAACTACAGCTTCAGCCACAGTCTTAGATGAAATCAACTGAAGATAAAAGACATTCAATCTCTGAAGATCTGATTAATCAACTCCACAAACAGCATTACCAGCTTCACTTACTACTGACTTTATTTTCACATGTCTACAGAAGCTCTTATTGAGAATTAACAGAGGTTTAGATGTTGTTTTATTGGTCAGAAATTATGCCACCATCACGGTGGCCAGGGTTTGTTTTAGTTGGGATAATTACCCTTTTATGACTAATTATAATAGTGTTTTACAGCAAACACTAATACATTGCTGAATTAAAATTATAACAAAGAAGATTAGCTTGACTTTTCTGCTTGAGAGCCATTTCAAGTGAAGATCATAAAAAGAGCTCTTTCTCTTTGATGTCTTGATCATCATTTACTAAAAAAAAATCTAAGACAGACGCCACCATAATGGTTCAGTGCTAAAAAAGGGCAACTATTACCTCTCAGGCTTATACATGAAAACATTGCATACAATCCTCAACAGTGGTGACAATAATTATTCATACTGCAGTGCATGATGGGATTTTTGTCCTATGTTTATACCCAGCATGCATTGCAGTGTGAAGCGTTTTTTTTTCATCACCATTGTTCAGATTTATATGCTGATTCTTGATGTCTGTGTGTGTCGAAATGATGCAGTAGTTTCAATTTTTCTATGAACTGTATCAATTTAAAATTAATTAATATAACTGTTTCCACCAATGCTGTCAAACCAGAATTTATAAAATAAACATATGATCAGATACTGTAATGCAATCTCACAATAACATCATAGAAAGGCAGCGACATCACTGTTTTATAACAATGCATGCGTTACTACAGAGAGAATTTTAACATAAGGAAGGGTCAAGAGTCCAAATAAAGCAAACTCTGATCTCCATGATGGTGGTGTCATTTTTTAGTTTTGATTATTTTTCTTGACCAATAAAACAGCATCTAAATCTCTGGTAATTCTCAATAAGAGCTTCTGTAAACATCTGAAAATAAAGTCAGTAGTAAGTGAAGCTGGTAATGCTGTTTGTGGAGTTGATTAATCAGATCTTCAGAGATTGAATGTCTTTTATCTTCAGTTGATTTCATCTAAGACTGGCTGAAGCTGTAGTTTCTGTTCTTGTTGTTCATCTTTTCTTTATTGATTCGGCTTGTTAACAGCAGGTGTTCATCATTAATGTTCAGTCATCACTCAATCACTTCATTATCTCATTAACTCCAACACTGATTCAGTGTTACATTTAACAGCCTGTAGTGTGCACACTGCGCAGTGTTCATTTCATCTGGGCTAACCCATGTGGGGTCTACATGGAAACCGAGGACAAAACTGTCTGGGCCCCACTTAGGCAACCCACATCAGACCCACCTGGGTCCCCCATGGGTGTGTTGGCTGGGTTATCATACTTTTCTTCATTAATAATGAAAAATAAAAATGTGCGCAGGGTTAAGCTGTGTTATTGACTGCTACATAACAGCAATAAACTGAAGAAATTCTTGAAAAATACGTGTTTTGAGCTCCAGTGAATCTGAGAGAATGTCCGTACAGCGCCGTATGCCTTGCAATTTATGCTAGACTGGCACGAGAAAATGAGCATGGCTTTCAGCACTTCAGTTAAAATACCCCCCAAAGAGGGTAAATGTGGGCTATAATCATTGTGAGTACAAAATCCCCCGAACTGCATCCCGATCGGGAGCTACATGTGAAAACATAGCTACTGGATGTTTTTAGTGCTACTGTACACTGTAAATGATTTCTGTTGTTTACACAGTATTTTACTGTTTTTCTCAACAGTATTTTGCTGTATAAGCTGTGTACAGTATGTTACTGTAGATTTTCAATGCATTCTGGGAAATTAACAGTAACTGTTATCTAAATACAGTAGTGCAAATTGGCTGCGAAAAATACCGCAAAACTTTTGTGGGTAAAACTGCTATCCTACAATTAAACAATTTCAGGAGTGGGTGCCACGCATTAACACTCTTCATTTCTGTCAGCGGTGGGCGCATGAGAGCCATTTGAAAGAGTTGAAAGAGCGCATCGTGTCTGTTTTCTCTGCCAACCTGGAAACTGCTCCGTCATCTTCGTTACATGGTGAGTAATAAATCTTAATATTGTCATGCATACAGACATTCTAGCTCATTCTAGCTAATAGTTTGAATGTTAGTTTAGAATAGCTGACCGCAATTTCGAAATTTAAGGTTCATACTCCAACATTTTACTCTATATGCTGTGTGTGACGAGCAGGGCGGGGAGAGCCGTGAGGGAACGGCGCGAGGCCGGTGGCGCGGGTGATGATGAGCGTCAGCTGCGCGGTGCACCGGGCTCTCTCACGGAGGAGCTCCGGAGGCATAAAAGGGAGCGACAACAGTGAAGGACGAGAGAGGACTAGGCCTGTTCGTTTATTTTGATATTAAAGTTATGTTGAATGTTCCGCCTCCTTCTTCCCATATTTAAGAACTGTGTTACTCTGTGTAAGTTATACTCTTTCAATGTAGTTTGCGACGTTACTGTAAATTTAAATACAGTAAAATGAAATGGCCCGAGAAAAACAATGACAATCTGCCATTTTGTGAAGAACTCTTTACTTTCTCTGAGCAACTATGAGGGTAAAGTTTGTAAAGTTTTCGCCATATCAAGTTAAGTGAATAATCTTTATTTAATTTTTATTGCAAACCACAATGTCAGTAATAGCATAACGTTAGTTTAGAAGAACTGCCACATGAACATAATGTTTGTGTTTTATTTTAGTGCATTTATATTACAAGCGCTGTGATACTGAAACATGAGATACATCTGTCTTGCAGCAATAAGTTGACGTTTGTGGAACTTCACACTGTAATACATTAGCACTATTAGAGATTTCACATTTAAGAAATAAGATTTCACATTTAAAAAATTCTCAAATAGAGGACAGAGGAGTGCGTTGAAGGTCTTGAAGAGTGAACGTGTGTTCGTAGCGCTGTTGATCTTGTTGTGGAAATATGAGGTCTTGGCTGCATGGACTCCAGCAGAAAAAGATGATAGTAGGTCATGATACGAACCCAGGTCAGATGGGTCTTTCGATTTGTGCCATTTCTTTTCTGCAGCCCTGAGTTTGGTCTGGTCTTCACGAAGAGCATCGGGATAGCCAAGGGTTGGAAGGAGTAGCACGTGCTGACCTGGATGACAGAGGACAGATACTGTTTAGGGAAGAAGTTAAAGTGGAGCATAAAGTGTTTGTAGCAGTATTGACATCCAAAGATGAGAATTGTGTGGGTGAGGGAAGGGAGGATGACACAACAGAGGAAAGATCAGAAGGGGAAAGAGAGCGCAGGTTTCTTCTGAAGGTAACTTGTGATGAGGTTGGTGCTGCACAAATAGGGAGTTGCAGATTAAAAGTAATGAAGAAATGGTCAGAAACATGCAGAGGTTTTACCAGAATGTTGTCAGTGATACAGTTACGCGTGTAGATCATGTCCAGTTGATTGCCAGATTTGTGGGTGCTTGTGGTGATGAGCCGGTTGAGATCAAATTAGTCTTGGAGAAAGAGGAAGTCAGATACAAAGGTATCCAATTGACCTGGGGGGCGATAAATGAGTACAAGATGAATTTTGACAGGGGTTGTAATTGTAATGGCATGAAATTCAAATGAATAGTTGTTGAATAGAGAAGAGTGAGTTGAGTATTTCCATCCATCCATCCATCCATCTTCCACCGCTTATCCGGGGCCGGGTCGCGGGGGCAGCAGTCTGAGCAGAGACTCCCAGACTTCCCTCTCCCCAGACACTTCCTCCAGCTCTTCCGGGGGGACACCGAGGCGTTCCCAGGCCAGCCGAGAGACATAGTCTCTCCAGCGTGTCCTAGGTCTTCCCCGGGGCCTTCTCCCGGTGGGACATGCCCGGAACACCTCCCTAGGGAGGCGTCCAGGAGGCATCCGAAACAGATGCCCGAGCCACCTCAGCTGACTCCTCTCGATGTGAAGGAGCAACGAATCTACTTTGAGCTCCTCCCGAGTGACCGAGCTCCTCACCCTATCTCTAAGGGAGCGCCCTGCCACCCTGCGGAGAAAGCTCATTTCGGGATCCGGGATCTCATTCTTTCGGTCATGACCCAAAGCTCATGACCATAGGTGAGAGTAGGAACGTAGATTGACCGGTAAATCGAGAGCTTCGCCTTGCAGCTCAGCTCCTTCTTCACCACGACAGACCGGTACATCGACCGCATTACTGCAGAAGCTGCACCGATCCGCCTGTCAACCTCACGCTCCTTCCTTCCCTCACTCGTGAACAAAACCCCAAGATACTTGAACTCCTCCACTTGAGGCAGGAGCTCTCCACCAACCTGAAGAGGACAAGCCACCCTTTTCCGACTGAGAACCATGGTCTCAGAGTATTTCCAATTGTTTCAAATGAGGAAGCCTGTGCCCCCTCCCCTCCCCGACTGGCGAGGGGTATGAGTAAAAGTGAAGTTGTTAAAAAGAGAGAAGCGGGGGTTGCGGAGTCCTCTGGACGAATCCATGTCTCAGTCAAGCCTAAGATATTGAGAGTAGAGTTAGTGACAAAGGCTGGAATGAAGTCAGCTTTGTTAACTGCTGACTGACAATTCCAGAGACCTACCAAGACAGAGAGAGGTGTGTTAGCAGAGGGATAAATAGGACGCAGGTTAGTAGCATTGCGATGCCTTCTACGGGAGACAGTGGTGCGTAGGCGAGCAACAACAAGAATGTGTTGAAAGCACATGCTGAGTATGAAAGCAAAGAAGAAGGGGGAAGGGAGATACTTAAGTGTCTTGTCGGTGTCCTTGCTTGGTGGAGTCGCGCAGGTAGAGTCGCAGGTCTTTACCCGAGTCGGTCTTCACACGAGGAGGCTGAGCGCTTCCGCTGACGGTTCTGCGATAATACGCACACACTAAAAAAATATCTTTCTTACCAACGTATGAGTAAGAACAGCTGTGTCAGCCCTAACAATTAGCTCAGCGAAAGAGTATCGCCGTGAATGGGCCAAATCGAAACTACTGCAGAAAGCGCACGTACAGCACTTAAGTGCGAAACCCATAATACCAAAACAAACAACCGCTGCAGTTATTCTAAATGGCAGTGAATACAGATTCAAGTCAAAGCACAAACGTACAAATAAGCATAGAATCGAAATGAATCCTTCCTAGCAGCAAATAATAACTAGGCAATAGAGCAGAAACGGTTAATAAGTACAAATAAAACACTCACGCGCTCTCGCCGTCTTCTTGTTGCTAACTAACTCAAGTTTATATGAAAACTCCCAGTATGCATCACAGCGTGAGTAAATGATGCAGCTGAATTGTCCTATTATAACTATTTGCTTTTTTTTTTTTGCAGTGGTTTTTGTTGTGTTCTGTATTTTAGTAGCTTTTTATGATGTCAGGAGTTGATCGGATTACCTGAGTTTTTTTTTGTCACCATTGTTGAGATTGCTCATATCTGTTTGACATTATATATTGTTAAATATGATTTTTTTGTTAATATCTTGAATTTTTTTAGCTTATTCAGCTAGTTTCTGAAATATGCTCTTGGCTTGCTGTTTATTTTCAGCTTACAATGATGGAAGGTTTTCCAATATAACAGGAAATCAATGATCTATCTTCTTCATGTTTAGATTTCAGTTTAGTATTTATTCGTTCACAAGATTTCAGTATCAGTTAATCATTCTCTGTTATGAGGTTTCAATGATGATTAGCATTGCTGCATTACGAGATTTCAAATATTAGCGGTTTTGCTCCTTTATGAGTTTTTAAGGACTGTCGGTTTTGTTTCATTATGAAATTTCAATGATTTGTTTCTTTATTAGATTTCAAAGACCATCTGCTTTGTTTTGTTACAATTTTTCGGTTTTGTTCTTTTACGAGATTTTAATGACAGTCTGATTTGTTTCGTTACTGCATTTCAATGACAGACTTTTTTTCGCTTGCGAGATTTCAATGATGGTCAGTTTTGTTCCTTTACGAGATTTCAATGACATTTGCTTTTCATTGTCAGTCAGTTCTGTTCAGTTAAGAGATCTCAATAAGGTATGTTTTGTTCTTTTATGAGAATTTAATGACGGTCAGATTTATTCTGACCATTTTGCTGGGTTATGATTTTAATGTGTTTATTCGGTTACAAGATTTATATGATGGTCGGTTTTGTTCAATTCTGAGATCTCAATGATGGTTAATTTGTTTCTTTGTTCTTTTACGAGATTTCAATGATAGTTGTTTTTGTTCCTTTAGAAGATCTCAATGACTGTCAGTTTTGCTCCTTTACAAGATTTTAATGATGGTTAGATTTCAGTGTCAGTTTTACAAGATTTCAATGACAGTCAATTTTTATCTGTTTTCTGAGATTTCAATGTCAATCAGCTTTGGTCCATTTTATGATTTCAATGACAATTGGTTTCATTTCGTTACGGGATTTCAATGACGGCCACTTTTGCTCCTTTGCAAAATCTCAATGACAGTCGGTTTTGTTCCTTAAAGGGCACCAATTATGCCTCTTTTTACAAGATTTAAAATAAGTCTCTGAGTATATGAAGGTTTATCTCAAAATACCCCACAGAAAATTTTTAATAGCACTTCTTTTGGGGGTGAGTACAAAAAGTGCTGTCGGGTCGGTCTACGAACACGGTAAGCTATGTCATCTTCTCCTTTCATTGTTACTTGCACTGCCTGTCACATTCATAGTTTAGTTTTCTCTGTCAGCAATGATGGATTCACATGTCATAAATGCAGGGAAATAGTCAGGCTGACAGAGAAAATCTCAGAATTAGAGACACGCATCCAAACTTTAATTGAGGATAGTAAGAATGCAAGGGCTTTAGATACTGTTTTGCATGCGACCAGCTTAGTGAATTCCGTACATTGTTCGGTTCCGGCTGTAGAGCCCGTGCAGCAGGGCAACTTTGTGACCGTGAGGCGGCCTAGTCATGGGAAAAAACACCGCTCTTCCGTTCCGATTAGAACATCAAACAGGTTCTCCCCACTCAGTGACGCACCCACTGAGAATCCTGTTGAAAGTGCCCTAGTTATTGGTGATTCTATTACATGGAAGGTGAAAATAGAGACACCAGCCAACATAGTCACATGTTTGCCGGGAGCCAGAGCGCCTGACATCAAAGCAAATTTAAAAGTGCTGGCTAGTGCTAATCGTAAATACTCTAAGATTAGTATTCATGATGTTCGACTTCGCCAGACGGAGATCACCAAAATGAACATTAAAGAGGTGTGTGAACTCCTTTTTTTTTTTGTTCTGGACCCCTTCCTGCTCGTAGGAGTGATGAGATAATTAGCAGACTATAATCACTCAATGGCTGGCTGTCTAAGTGGTGTCCACAGAATAATATAGGTTTCATAGACAATTGGAAAAGTTTTTGGGGCAGACCTGTTGAAAAGAGATGGTATTCGTCTCTCCTGGGGTGGTGCCGCTCTTCTCTCTAGTAATATGGCACATAGTCTTAGAGCTCAACCTTGACTAACTGGGGCCCAGGTCAGGAAGCAGACAGACTGGCTGGATAACAGAAGTCAGATAAATCCCAACACACAGAGACTCTTTCACCTAGATATCATCAGATAGAGACTGTGTCTGTACCCCGAATTAATAAATACAAAAAACTTCCAAACCTATTAAAGGGTAAAAACTTAATTAATATCAACAAATGAAAAACAGAGATAATAAAAATAAACAAATGATAAAGCTTGGGTTGCTGAATATTCAATCCTTTTCTTCAAAAGCACTTATTGTAAATGATACTATCACTGAAAATAACCTAGATGTGCTGTGTTTGACAGAAACCTGGCTAAAACCAGACGATTACATTACTTTAAATGAGTCTAGCCCTCAAGGTTACTATTATCGACACGAACCTCGTCAGAAAGGTAAAGGAGGAGGTGTTGCTGTAATCTATAGTAACATCTTCAGTATTACTCAAAAGTCTTTCAAATATAATTCTTTCGAAGTGATGGTGCTTAATGTAACATTATATAATGTAAGTGACAAATCCCATTTGACGTTTGTGCTGGCTACTGTGTACAGGCCACCAGGATACTATACAGACTTTATTAAAGAATATGCTGATTTTCTATCGAAGTTAGTACTGGCTGAGGATCAAGTCCTTATTGTTGGTGATTTTAATATACATGTAGATAATGAAAAAGACGCTTTGGGATCGGCATTAACAGATATTCTAAACTCTGTTGGAGTTAGACAACATGTGTCAGGACCAACTCATTGTCGTAATCATATTCTAGATCTAATATTGTCTCATGGAATTGATATTGATGCCACTGAAAATCTGCAGCAAAGCGATGACGTCTCAGATTATTATCTTGTCTTATTATACCAAGGCTGTAAAACAGGTTGCAACAGAAACTATTGACACTCTCTTTTCCAACACTCTAGACTCCGTCGCTCCTTTGCACTTAAAAAAGATTAAGGATATTAGTCCAACGCCATGGTATAACGAGCACACTCGGGCCCTTAAGTGAGAAGCCAGAAAACTGGAGCGCAGCTGGAAAAATTCAAAACTAGAAGTTTTTCGGATTTCATGGAGAGAGAAAATGATAGAGTACAGAAAGCCCTTAAAAACCGCTAGATCTGCTTATTTTTCAAATCATTTAGAAGAAAATAAACACAACCCTAAGTATTTATTTAATACAGTGGCTAAATTAACAAGAAATACAGCTTCAACTTCTGATGTTTCCAAACAGCACAGCAGTAATGACTTTATGAACTTCTTTACTTGCAAGATTGACAACATTAGAGAGAAAATTATAGCCATGCAACTGTCTACTACAGTATCACATCAGACAGTGTATTGTAGTATCCCTGAGGAAAAATTCCATTCATTCGCTGCTATAGGAAAGGAAGAATTGTCTAAACTTGTTAAATCATCAAAATCTACAACATGTATGTTAGACCCTATACCGACTAAGCTATTGAAAGAGATGCTTCCAGAGGTCATAGATCTCTTCTTAAGATCATTAATTCATCTTTATCACTAGGTTACGTACCGAAAGATTTTAAGCAGGCTATTATCAAACCTCTTATTAAAAAAAACTTGATCCTAGATAATTAGTCAATTAGGCTGATCTCCAATCTACCTTGTCTGACAAAAAACATTAGAAAAGGCAGTATCATCACAACTGTGTTCCTACTTTTAAAGAAATGGCATCTGTGAGGATTTCCAGTCAGGATTTAGACCGTACCATAGTACTGAGACTGCTCTCATTAGAGTTACGAATGATTTGCTCTTATTATCAGATTGTGGTTGTATCTCTGTATTAGTCTTACTAGACCTCAGTGCTGCTTTTGACACAATCGACCACAATATTCTTTTGAATAGACTAGAAAATTATGTTGGCATTAATGGAATTGCATTGGCATGGTTCAAATCATACTTACCTGACCGCTATCAGTTTGTAGTAGTAAACGAAGAGATGTCGTTTCGATCACAAGTTAAATATGGAGTACCACAAGGCTCAGTTCTCGGACCGTTGCTTTTCACTCTGTACATGCTACCCTTGGGAGATGTCATTAGGAAGCATGGCATTAGCTTTCACTGTTACGCTGATGATACTCAGCTCTATATTTCCTCGCGACCTGACGAAACCTACCAATTCTCAAAATTAACAGAATGCGTAGCTGATATAAAAAATTGGATGACTAGTAATTTCCAACTACTAAATTCAGAAAAAACAGAGATTCTAATTATTGGACCAAAAACTTCTGCACATAATAACGTTGGTTAGGAACCTGGGTGTGCTCTTTGATACCAATCTTTCATTTGAAAGCCACCTTTATAGCATCCCCAGTACCTGAGTGAGCTCTTAATGCATTATAGTCCTTCGCGTCCATTACGATCTCAGAATTCTGGCCAGTTGTTAATACCTAAAATATCAAAATCAACCACTTGCGCTAGATCCTCTGGAATGATCTTCCTAGCATTGTTCGGAAAGCAGACACACTCTGTCAGTTTAAATCTAGACTAAAAAGACATCTATTTAACCTGGCATACGCATGATACATTATCAAATTTTGTCTTCATATCCATTAAAGGATTGTTAGGCTGCATAGATCAGGTCAGCCGGAACCGGGAACACTTCCTATAACACTGGATGTACTCGTTACATCTGAAGAAGAATGGTGTCTACGCAAATTTTTGTCTCTCTGCTTATCCCAAGGTTTCCCAATTATTGGCTGGATCCGGGCCGTGTCCGGGTCGGATCGGGAACCTGCGCCTGTGCGAGGCAGCAGCGTGGCCCTGAGGTGTCGGTGGAGACTGTGTGAACTAGCTCATCCCTTGTGATGGCCTTACCACATATCCCCAACAAACCGTCCCATACCGGCATGATTAAAAAGATCTTAAACTAGATGGAACTGGATTAAATATTTTGACTGTTGCGACTCCAATCAGACTTATGACCTGTAACTCTGCCTGAGTATCGGACAAGTGTTCACTGTTGGCCAGAGGAGAACTAACCGACTAAGCCTGGTTTCTCCCAAGGATTTTTTCTCCAGTTTGATGGCGTTTTGGTTCCTTGCCGCTGTTACCTTTGGCTTGCTTAATTTGGGGACACTTGCTTGATATTCAGCAGTGTTTTTGATATGCCTGCATTGGCGCCGTTGTATGTGAACTGAGATGAACGATTACGTCACTGTTTTCTCCAGTGCTGATATACATAAATTAACTAGACTAATAACTACTGATCTTTGCAATGGAATGAATCAATAATACATAGAACAAGCTGGACAATGACACCATTTTCTTACTAATGTAAAGCTGCTTTGCCACAATTTGCATTGTAAAAAGCGTTATATAAGTAAAGGTGACTTGACTTGACTTGAATAATTTCCAAAGGATCATGTGAACCTGGAGAGAAAGACTGAAGTAATGATGCTGAAAATTCAGCTTTGCATCACAGAAAACAGAAAGCATTATTTTAAATTGTAAAAATATTTCATAACATTACTGCTCTTCTGTATTTTTGATTAAAAAAATGAAGCCTTGTTGAGCATATGAAACGTCTTTCAATAACACTAAAAATAGTAATGGAAAAAAAATAGAATGACTCCATGTAAGCTGTAAGAACTAAATAACATACTACATCATCTGTAATGTGAAACTATCTATCAGCATGTAATGTAGGGAATATTTTTGCCCCAGGGTAATACCCCTTTATTTTGGGGGGTTCGTTGTAATTACTTATTCAGAACAGTTTATGATGACTGTACTGGGGCTTTGTGCAGTATGTGATGGACTATTTTACACCAGGGTTAACCCTTTATACAGTACAGCTTATTGCAACTGTTCTGGGGCGTTAAGACCCACTCAGACCACAGGCTGATCAGACCTGCTGGCCTCTCCAACACCTCTTCCCACTGCTGCTATTCCGTCTCTCATGCTAACAGAGACCAGGCTCAACCCTGTTCAGCTTCAGTGGGTGTGTAAACAAAAGCCTCAGGTTGACCACAGCAGGGTTTTACAAACATTTTTCAACCATAGGCCCACTTATGCAGAAATCTATACCTCAACAATGGTGAGATGCTTCATGCCACATTCTATAAGTTAGCATTAACTGCATTGCATCTACATGATAAAAAAAGACAAGTGTAAGATTAGATCTCTAGATGATGACAACCTCCTCATCAAGTGGCTTCTGGAGCCTGAAGAACTCTGAGCTAGTCAAAATGAAACATAAAAACGTTCTCCAACGAGGTGATATTTTTTGAAATTACACAATTGTTAAATGAAGCCATGTAATTTAGTATTTAATGTGATTTAGTTTTCTATGTAGCCAATAGGAAGAAGGCTGGGGCCGTAATACAGGTGGGGGTCCAAAAATTTGAGAGAACATCACATAAGCTGACTTCATAAATTGACATTGATTTTCCTAAAATGTTTTATTTTGACCTGACCATTATGGTGGATGGTGTTTCCTTTGCTTGGCCACTTCATTATTGTTTTTCTGATTTGAGGCAGTGATGCAACAAGAAATCACAATTCATATAGTCATATAAAAAAAATTATTTACATGTTTGTTTGTTTTGTCTTATTTTATGCTGAATAGTAATAAAGTTAATGGTAGTACACTTCTCACAGATTTGATGTAAAGTGTGGTATTAGGCAGAGTTGACCTATTACTCCTTTTTTATTTTTATTAGTTACTGAGTTGTTATCTGTGAGCGTTGTTCAGAATCAAGAATTGAAAGGGAATTTCTATTTTCAGGAGATTTCACAGTTAGCAGACGACACCACGTTATTCTTAAAAAATGAAAAATGTGTGTCAAAGGCTTTGGATTTAATTAACCAGTTTTATTGTGCTTCTGGTTTAAAACTATGTTTTTAGTAACTTCGGACAGCTTCGCGTTATCTACTTACTCATTAAACTTTGTTAAGTGAGGCGCTGACAAAAGACAGTTATTGCTAAAGTGATGGCACTGTGGAGCCATGTGCTTTTAAAACCATTTTCATTGGTTTAACAGTACATTATCAGCTCAGAAAATACCCGGAAATGTAAAGCAGCATTCAGAAAGAGGTGGATAGTATCAGATTATTCATATTTATTAGACTAAATTTAAGAATTTAATATTAAAGATAGCATGCATATTTATTATATTCACCTTAAAATCACGACTTCAAATTCATATTTCACTAAAGTCAATCGCTGAACTGACCATCCTGTGGGATAACGACATTATGATATCCGTCTATGTAAAATGCTGTATAAATAATATTTGTCATATTGTTTCAAGATTATAGATCAGTGGAAGACTATTACAGGACTATTAATAGAATTATTACTATTACCGGAGGAACTGCAGAAGAACTGATGATGGCACGGTTTAATGTTTGGCTGACCACCAGAAAGGGGTGTTTGATATTTCATCACATGTAGATATTTGTTTAGATCATTTTCTACCCCTGAACGAAAAACAGAAACATCAAGCCAAATCTTGTTTTTTGTTTTGTTTGAAAAAGTGAACTGAAAGTGAATTTTTCCAAATTCAAAATAATAATTAAAAAAAAAAAAAAAACGAATGAAAGGAAGATACCCTGATTGTGACTCTGTGCACATTTTTTATATACAGTGGGTACGGAAAATATACAGACCTCCTTCAATTTTTCACTCTTATATACCTAATATTGCAGCCACCCAGCTAACACACCCATGTGGGACCCAGGTGGGTCTGATGTGGGTTGCCTAACTGGGGCCCAGACTGTTTTGTCCCCAGTTTCCATGTAGGCCCCACATGGGTTAGCCCAGATGAAATGAACACTACGCAGTGTGCACACTACAGGCTGTTAAATGTAACACTGAATCAGTGTTGGAGTTTATGAGATAATGAAGTGATTGAGTGATGACTGAACATTAATGATGAACACCTGCTGTTAACAAGCCAAATCAATGAAGAAAAGATGAACAACAAGAACAGAAACTACAGCTTCAGCCACAGCCTTAGACGAAATCAACTGAAGATAAAAGACATTCAATCTCTGAAGATCTGATTAATCAACTCCACAAACAGCATTACCAGCTTCACTTTTTACTGACCAGACTGACTTTATTTTCACATGTTTACAGAAGCTCTTATACTGAGAATAAACAGAGGTTTAGATGTTTTATTGGTCAAAAATTATGCCACCATCATGGTGGTCAGGGTTTGTTTTAGTTGCGATAGTTACCCTTTCATGTGTACAAAACAAGGTACGTCTGATTGATCACAATAGTGTTTAACAGCAAACACCAGTACATTGCTGAATAGGAATAATAACATTAGCTTGACTTTTCTGCTTGAGAGCCATTTCAAGTGAAGATCATAAAGAGGGCTCTTTCTCGTTTATGTCTTGATCATCATTTATTTAAAAATTAAAAAAATCTTAGACAGATGCCACCATAATGGTTCAGTGCTAAAAAAGGACAACTATTACCTCTCAGGCTTATACATGAAAACATTGCATACAATCCTCAACAGTGGTGACAATAATTATTCATACTGCAGTGCATGATGGGAGTTTTGTCCTATGGTGATACCCAGCATGCATTGCAGTGTGAAGGGTTTTTTTTTTTCATCATCATTGTTGAGATTCATATGCTGTTTCTTGATGTCTGTGTGTGTCAAAATGATGCAGTAGTTTCAATTTTTTTATGAATCGTATCAATTTAAAATGAATTAATATAACTCTTTCTACTCATGCTGTAGATTCACAGGGTTGGTAATGCAAAACCACAGCATATAAAATAAACATATAATCAGATACTGTACTGCAATCTCACAATTACTATATCATCACAGAAAGGCAACAACCTCACTGTTTTATAACAATGCATGCGTTACTACAGAGAAAAATTTAACATAGGGTCAAGAGCACAACTTAAGCAAACTCTGATCTCCATGATGGTGGTGTCATTTTTTATTTTATATTATTTTTCGTGAACACACACACAAAAAAAATCTAAACCTCTGTTAATTCTCAATAAGAGCTTCTGTAGACATGTGAAAATAAAGTCAGTCTGGTCAGTAATAAGTGAAGCTGGTAATGCTGTTTGTGGAGTTGATTAATCAGATCTTCAGAGATTGAATGTCTTTTATCTTCAGTTGATTTCATCTAAGGCTGTGGCTGAAGCTGTAGTTTCTGTTCTTGTTGTTCATATTTTCTTCATTGATTCTACTTGTAATCATCAACTCTTTTCAATGATGTTCAGTCATCACTCAATCACTTCATTATCTCATTAACTCCAACACTGATTCAGGGTTACATGTAACAGCCTGTAGTATGCACACTGCGCAGTGTTCATTTCATCTGGACTAACCCATGCGGGGCCTACATGGAAACCGAGGACAAAACTGTCTGGGCAACCCACGTCAGACCCACACGGGTCCCACATGGGTGTGTTGGCTGGGTAGTTACATGCACTAATAATGAACTGCACTTAAACAGCATTTATTATTCTTTGTTAATGTTAATTTCAACATTTACTAATACTTCATTAAAATCTTGTTAACGTTAGTTAATGCTCTGTGAATTAACATGAACATTACTAAATACAATAATAAATCTGGAATGGCCAAGTCCAGACCTTTATTCAACTGAAATGGGGAAACCCACCAACATCCTAGAGTTGAAGCTGTACTGTACTGAGGAATGGACTAAAATTCCTTCAAGTTTCTGTGCAGGAGTCAGGACTGATCAGAAGCATTTAGTTATCCATTATTGTTCGCATATATGTAATATTGGATATATTGTCAATAAATAATTGACTAATTGTTTTTGTCTCATTTGTTTTATTTTGTTCTCTTTGTCTACTTTTATGATTTTTGTGAATATCTGATGATGTTTTGGGTCATATTTTTGCAGAAATATAGAAAATTCTGAAGGGTTCACAAACATTCGAGCAGCACTGTGTGTGTGTGTGTGTGCGCGTGCGTTTTTGTAACATATCAGGACACAAATGTGTATAATGACATGGGTATGACACTGGTATTACTTATTAACTTCAACGTGAAATATGAGGACATTTCATATGTCCCCACTTTTCAAATAGCTTTAAAAACATACTAAACAATGTTTTATTAAAAATGTAAAAATGCAGAATGTTTTCTGTGAGGGTTAAGTTTAGGGGGGGGGGGGAGAATGTACAGTTTGTACAGTATAAAAAACCATTACACCTATGGAATGTCCTCACTTTGATAGCAAAATGAACATTTCATTTTCATTTTTCATCATTTAGCAGACACTTTTATCCAAAGCGACTTACAAGGGGAGCAATTAGGGGTCTTGCTCAAGAGCCTACGGAATCAAACCGGCAACCGGGCGGGCGGGCGTGGGTGTGGGTGTGGGTGGGCGGGTATCCCAAATGTCCCCACAGGTATAATAATACTAGTAAATTTTAATTTTTTTTGGTCCCCATGAGGAAACAAGCTTATAAATCATACAGAATTATCTTTTTTGAAAATCTAAAATAGCAGAACATTTTGTGTGATGGGTAGGTTTAGGGGTAGGGGTAGTGTAGGGGACAGAATATACAGTTTGTACAGTATAAAAACCATTATGCCTATGGAATGTCCCCATAAAAAATGAAAACACAACATGCGTGTGTGTGTGTGCGTGCATGCAACGCATATGCATTCATATGCACTGTGAACAAAGTATATAACACGCATTGAGAGCACCCATACCTTAAGCATCAGACCTGTAATTGAGATGATTTGTTCACCCACCAGGGAAGGTGTGAGGTGCAGGTCTGTTGTGGGTTGTTCCAGGCTGCCTTATGCTAATGACTTAGCACCTGTGTGTGTGACTGATGGGCTGCTGGCAGCATCTCTCAGGTTTGTTTCCTGTCTGATCAATGAGCCGGCTCCAGCCACCTAACCTCCTCCAGGCGGAGCGCCTCTGTAAAAAGCAGAAGAGTTATTGATCACGCTGCAAGACTGTAAATACATGCTGGCAGCTCTGCATGCCTATTAGATTCCTCTTGTTGTGGTTTGTGTTGAGGGATTTTTCAACTCTGGTTTTAATCAACAGAAATATAAAGATTAGTGAAACAAAGTTTGGGAGGAGCAAACAGTCTATCTAATCAGCTCGAGTGGGGGTTTATATATATATATATATATATATATGTATACACAGACGAGAGCCGACACCTCGACAGTTTTCGGCATCCCTCCGCCACCCTGTTCCTCATTCTCGGCTGGGAATACGGGGGAGGCTCTGTTGCTGTTGACTCATAGTGTACAGTGTCTTTCTTATAAGTATTATTAAAACTGTCTTCTCAACCCTGTTTAAAAATAGGTATAAGCTGCCCTCTAGTGCTCATTCCATAAATGACATTTGATTATCATTTCAATAATTTTAACCAAAGAACACTTATCTGCCTCATCTGAGTAATTGATGTTATGTATTTATTATATTTGAATTGGTTTATAATTGTGTAATTATGTGATTGGCATTGATACATTGTTACCTGATAAATAAATTGTTACATCCTGATTTAATTTGAATTCGTCTGAAATCGTTATCACCGGTAGATCAAGTGGTTTTCGACATTTCCGCAATTCTAAGGTTGGGATAGATCATGCTGAAATCTTAATAAACGGAGCATGTAGCACGTTATTAAGATTTTGGATTTCTGACTATTATGACTTAACATGTTATAGTATCGTATATAAAACGAATGTTATAAAACCAACGGCACTTTTGTGTGAATAAGCATGAGGCGATTCCATAATTTGTGTTTTAGTAAACGCTATATTCCTGTTATTATTCTTAACTAACAAGGTTGTGACGTAAAGCGTATAAACGGCCGTGTATAGCTTTTGAGCGATGCGACGCCCTGATGAAAGGATAATTGAAATTAAGAGAAATTAAAAAATCAAAGATTTAAATTAATTCATAAATGAATTAATTAGATTCATTAATTCATTTTAATCGCGCGATCAGCTATTAATGTTACATCCGAAACATTACTAATTAGAGATCGTTTACAATTGGAGTCAGATCAAAGGAACAGCTAAAGGAAAACATAAACTAAATCTTTAAATTTATGTGAACTTCACGCGGGCGCTGAAAAGACATTCACGCACAATCCCTTCACCTGGGCCGTCAGATTCCGCCATTGGGCTGACGGGCGGAGCTTACAAGTGAAAGGTACAGGGTTTCTGGGAAGTGTAGTGTGTGCATGTGTATGAGTAAGTGTGTGTGTGATGAATTGTGGGAAATGGAGCCCGATGGTGAAATAATAGTTCAAAATAGCGTGCCCTCTTGTGACTGGTAAAGGCTACTCCAGTGGATAACCCTGACAATAATATATTATTCTTTTATTTTAAATAATTCTTAAGTCTAACTGACAAGTGGTAACTATATATTTTTTTTTTTAATATGGAGATGAAAGCATATATTAGTTCATATACAGGTGCATCTCAATAAATTAGAACGTCGTGGAAAAGTTCATTTAATTTAATTTAAAAAAAGTTCAGTAATTCAACTCAAATTGTGAAACTTGTGTATTACATAAATTCAATGCACACAGACTGAGTAGTTTAAGTCTTTGGTTCTTTTAATTGTGATGATTTTGGCTCACATTTCACACAAACCCACCAATTCACTCTACAAATTAGAATATGGTGACATGCCAATCAGCTAATTAACTCAAAACACCTGCTGTAACGCTCGGGATGACAGGAGACATATGTAACAACAGACAATAGGTTTATTCCGAGGAATACAGGGAACAAGCATAACAGTGTGCATGGCACAAACGATTACAGACAATGAACAAGACAAGGGGAGGAACTTAAATACACAGATGACGAGGGTAAAACGGAAACAGGTGATGACAATAACTAATTAGACATAGTGACGCCTAAACTAGACATGACGAGACAGACTGTGACACCTGCAAAGGTTTCCTGGGCCTTCAAAATGGTCTCTCAGTTTCGTTCACTAGACTACACAATCATGGGAAGACTGCTGATCTGACAGTTCAATTTGAGTTGAATTTCTGAAATAAATTAACTTTTCCACGACATTCTAATTTATTGAGATGCATCTGTACATGGTGTCTCAAAATAGCAGTTGAGTACATTTATATGTTCTGGAGATTTTAAGAAGTACTAAAGAATCATTTTTTAGTATATTAAGTACAAAATTAGTGCACGAAAATAGAGCACTTTAAAGACATTATGGAAGTGTACTGGTATTTTAGTGCACTTTTTTTTTCACCTGGGTGGAAATAGTCAATTTCATCGTGACAGGAGATTGGGAGTAAGGAAGCAACAATAGAAGTAGAGAAGTGATTATTGTTTATAAACCAGTTTATGGTAGTATACAGTTTTAGATTTCACAAGTGGAAGAGAAAAACTAAAGATGCCAATTTACAGACCCTGGACACAAACATTGTTAATACCAGCAGAGCAGAAGAAATCAAGGGTATGAGCAAGTATGCATAGAAAATTCAATGTTCTGTGATATATCAAAATAATTCGGAATAGGCATAAAATCCATACAATAAGTGTCAGAGCCCTTTAAGGTTTTATTTATTTATTTACATTTACATTTAGTCATTTAGCAGACGCTTTTATCCAAAGCGACTTCCAAGTGAGGAAAACAAATAAGCGATTCGCAAATAACACAGGAAGTGCTCACAATACAAGTTTCATTGTATTGAAAGTAGGGAGATCATTCCACCAGCAGGGAGCAGTGAAGGAGAATGTTCTGGAGAGTGATTTTGTGCCTCTCTGTGACGGTACCACAAGCCTTCGCTCCTTTAGTGATCGCAGGCTTCTGGTGGGGACGTAGCGTTGTAGCAGTGTGTGGAGGTAGGAAGGTGCAGAGCCTGTGGTGGATCTGTAATCAAGCATCAGCGCCTTGAACTTGATGCGAGCAGCGAGGGGTAACCAGTGCAGAGAGATGAAGAGGGGCGTGACGTGGGCTCTCTTAGGCTCGTTGCAGACAAGACGTGCAGTAGCGTTGTGGATCAATTGTATTTATATATATATATATATGTGTGTGTATAAAACCTTTTCTTCAAAATGTGCTGTGCAGATGACAGGCAGAACTCCATTTGTAATTTAATAGGTCTTTAAAGGTACAAATTTCATTATGTTCAACAAGAGAGATCCACATTGTGCCTGACAGTGTAAAGTGAAAATAAAATGTGATATTAGGCAATTTAGCAGTTATTAAGCAATTCCACAGCTGCCTCATCACAGCTCAGCTTTTGTGCTATTTGTCAATAGTACTGTTAATAAAGAACTAATCTCATAATTGTTATGATAATAATATGTTAATTAATATAATTACTTTCCATTTCTCTCTCATGTTGATGCCATCTTGTTGAGCAGATTAATTTTTCCTCCTGGGTTGCTGAATTTCACTTTTCAGTTTATTGGTTTAAAGTTTATTGGTTTAATGAGCTTGGCACGGTGGCACAATATGACTATAAGAAGATTATATCTCAAAGCTCTAAATCGCATCATCTCCCTGTAATCTCTAATCCCCAATTCACTACAGTACTTCTTCCCACACAGAGCACCAAACACAGACACAGAGAAATTAAAAGTGTGAGAGACCTACTTGTCGTGGAAATGTCTTCCTGTGGCTGCAGCTGTAACACACATACTGAGTCAAATAAAACTAAGCCATCTTTTGTTGATTGTTTATGCTAAACGTATACCAATATTTTAAGGTCTACACATATTATCAAACATACAATTTTACATTAATATTCAACAGCAACGAACAATCCTTTATTGAGGATTTCCTTCTCAAACCCAGCCTCCGCTTTATTTGTGTATGTGCTCTTTAGCAGGCCACTTTACATCATACTGCAGTGTTAGTGTGAGAATTGCTTTGAACTTGAAATGGACAAAATTCACTAAGCCTGTATAGCCTTTATTTCTTGTAAAAGAAATAGTCTAACCCAGTGGATCTCAAACTTTTTTGATCGTTCCCCCCTTTAAACGTTTAAAAAGAAATCTGTCAACATCTCAATCAACACCTGTGTTGGGCTCGTTCAGACGGTGAAAGTCAAAAATCTGAAGAAGAACGATTCAGTGTAAATGACGTTTGGTGCCGACCGTGATTCATGCATTTGAACGCCGTTGCAACACATTTTTTTCTGCTGACGGTGGGAGGTTCCGCAGTCATAATATTGTCACGATCGTCAGCTGAAGTGCCCGAGACAGACACTAGAGGGCACTTCACCTTGGACCTCAATTCCACTGTGTACTACACACCCATTCACTCACACCGGTTCACTACAGTTCCCAGAATCCCCACACCTGTCACTGATCACTGCTCCAGCTGACACTCATCATCCCACCATACTTAAGTCCTATGCACATGCACTCATTTACTAGGTCTTGTTTATTCCTGTCTTGTCTGCCCGTATCCTGATCCTGCCTGTTTTCCCGTTTTGTTGTTTCTCTGCCTGCCTTGTGACCTGTTTTGCCTGGATATTGATACTACGAGCCTGCCTGTTTCTCTGCCACTACTGTTTGCTTTGTATTGACAATTGCCTGTTTGACCATCTCTTTGACCATTAAAGCCTGCACTTGGATCTCATTCGCTGATTTGTCATTACAAATATTAATAATAATAAAAAAACGAGCCATGAAGAATTATATTGTTTGTTTGATGCTACATATTTAATAAGATATCACATATGTATATTATTATAGAAATTATAGCATAGAAAACGCCATGTTATAAAAGGGAAAAAAGCAGATTCATGTGTGAGATGACAATGAAATAAATACACATATTAGTATTCAATATACACGCAACTGAATACCTCTTAAGCAAACTAACCCCCCCCCCCCCCCCCCCCGTTTTGGACTCTGTTTGTTCTGTCATTTGTAACATGTCTTCCTTGGTTCAGTTTTTCCCTCCACTCTTGTCACTGTGGTTATATTAGTTCATTCATATCACCTATGTGTAATTAATTAGTCTTGTTTGCTCCCCAGTTTCCTTTGTAACTAGTTTGACCGCAGTAGAGGATCTCTTGTGGGGATTACGGCAGAATGGCCGTCCTTTGTGGAGGAGGTTATCGAGCTCTCATCGGGTGAGTTGGTCTGACGCTTCTCTTATTGTGTGTGTCTGTTTGCGTCTGGATGAGGATACGATTCGTTATTCTGAACCTGCTTGTTATTTTTAAGTAAGTAAGTAAGTAAAACCTTTATTTGTCCCGCAGTGGGGAAATTGCACTTAGCAACAGCAGGGGTACATGGTAAAAAGTAGTACACACTAATAAAAAAACAGAAAAACTAAATAAATTTACATAATAGAATACACAAAATAAATATTGCATGTTGGAAAATTGTAAAGTTGTACAGTGAAATGGCTCAATATCTGTGCAAAATGTTGCAAAAGTGAAGAAAAAAAAAGTTTTAGTTTAGCAGTGCTTATTGTTTATTGTACAGTCTGACTGCACCAGGAAGAAAAGACCTGCGGAATCTCTCCTTCACACACCGAGGGTGGAGCAATCTGTCACTGAAGCTGCTCTGCAGAGCTGACAGTGTGTCCTGCAGGGGGTGAGACTCATGGTCCAGCATAGATGACAGTTTTGCTAGAACCCTAGAACCCCTGAGGACAGCCTAGGACAGAGCTGGACTTCCTGATGAGCTTGTCCAACTTCTTCCTCTCCCTCTCAGTGATGCTACTGCTCCAGCAGACCACACCGTACATGATGGCTGTTGCCACCACAGAGTCATTAGAAAGTCTTCAGGAGCGCCCCCTGCACTCCAAAAGATCTCAGTCTCCTCAGGAGGCAGAGCCTGCTCTGACCCTTCCTGTACAATGCATCTGTGTTGAGAGTCCATTCCAGTTTGTGGTTCAGGTGAACACCCAGGTATTTATAAGAGTCCACTCTCTCAATGTCCATACCCTGGATGTTCACCGGTGAGGGAGCAGGCCGGTGTCTGCGGAAATCCACCACCATCTCCTGTCTTCCAGTCTACGAAGTCCCGCGTCAGTTTCCTATACTCCGTGTCATCGTCATCGCTGATCAAGCCAACGACAGCGGAGTCGTCAGAGAACTTTAGCTGGACACAGCCGTCAGTGTTGTGTCTGAAATCTGCAGTGTAGAGGGTGAAGAGGAATGGCGCTAGCACCGTGCCCTGGGGGGAGCCCACACTGCAGGTCAGGAGGTCAGACACACAGTCTCGGGCTCTCACAGACTTTCCCCAGTGGAGTCAATTAATCTTATTCTCTTTCTAAACGGTTAAAAAGTAGAAGATGTTCAAAGTTTTCGCTATTCTCATCCAGTCCCATCGAAAACACACAGCCTCACCAGCTCACCTAATGCCGATTACTATGACTAATCATGAGCAATACATTTGTTACTCTATTTACTAATCTTCGTCAACAGAGGTCTCTTTATTCGGTTGAATTTCTATATAAAATTAAGCCATGCATTTATATGCAGTTGTTCGTGATAGTTCACTAACTAATGTTAACAAGATTTTAACATATTAGTAAATGTTGAAATTAACATTAACAAAGATTCATAAATGCTGTGTAAGTCCAGTTCATTATTAGCTCATGCTTCTAATGTTGTTAACTAATGGGCCACTAATGGGTCAAATGTGGACAAACCCAACCATTGGGTTTAATATTTTATATCAAATTTAAACCAACGGTTGGGTTTGTCCATATTTGTCCCATTAGTGCCCCATTAATTAACAACATTAGAAACATGAGCTAATAATGAACTGGACTTACGACCCAGCATTTTTTGTGTGTGTGTGTGTAGTTTTAGTTAATTTTAAGTTAAATTAAATGAAAATGAGTAATGTTGTCTTGGCGACTAGCTATTCCAGTTAACGTTTATTTTGTAATGGAAATGTTTTTGATAGTTTTAGTTAAGGATGATAACCCTGCTGTGAACCTTGCAGTTCTGTTGACATCAGGATTCTCAGACAACAGAGGGAAATTTGCTCTCTTTGCAATTTTGCCCAAGTTTCTGAATTCAGTCCAGATCCGCTTTGTACCTGGAGAGAAGCCTCTTCAAATTCTGTGGCCACCGATCAGTCCTTCCTATCTCTGTTCTTCACATGGTCATGCTGATTCCCTCCAGATCATGGGGGAAAAAAAACCTTCACAGCTTTCTTGATTTAGCACATTAGCAGTCAGAAAAAAGTCACCTGCTCAGTGGATTTGCTTCACATTTCACCTCAACTCTTGTGCCAGTATGAGGCCATCAGGATCAATAATCTTGTGAGACACAAGATGACTGGTTTGTTTGTTTTATAATGTTGACATCAAGCTGTTTAGTAGTCCTCTGCAGCTAACCGCTGGACGGTCATCTTTCAGGGCATGTTGTGATTTGTTCAGAGATGTCTGAAATACTTTCGCCATCTACGCTGATTTGTTTTTGTTTCTCAAGTTGAATGACTTGTTCAGTTCTCTGAAATGAAGTATGAATGAGTTATATTCATGTTTCATCATTTAGCAGACGCTTTTATCCAAAGCGCAAAACCCCAAATTAGCACTTTAGTCATGGTATCGAAGGAGGAGAGAGTGCCCACTTTCAATTCCTGCCGACGTGGGAATCGAACCAGCAACCTTCATATTACGAGCCCGACTCCCTCACCACTAGGCCACGACTACCCTGTGGTGTGATTTGAGGTGGAAGACAGAACGAGTTGTTTCTCTTGTAAACTCGTTATCATTCTTTCATAATTACACAAATACAGGTCTTGTCAAGCTCAACAGTTCTCTTAAAACAAAACATTCTTGGTACAAAGCACAAAAATAGCCTATTGGCTGTAAATATTGTGGCGCAATCAGATTCAATATGGTATAAGCGCTTCAATACTTAGGCCTAATTTTAAGTTTTTAGTATTTGGGTTACATATAAAATTTCCATCCATTTAGATAACGCAGTTTTAACATAAACAAACTAATGTAATGAGATGCATATTTGTCAGTCATATTTAATGAAACACAAAGTGTTATTTTAAATTTGATTATTCAATTTATGTACCTGATTACTGTTAGACTTACCTGAAAAATATTGCATTCATTATTTTCTATGCCTGTTCATTCACCTACAAAATCACTCCAATCATCCTAGAATGATTAATTCTTTCCAAATAGAGCTATTCATTTTTTTCATGTCACGATTGAGAATAAATGAGATTCCATAGAAAGTGAAATTTCAGAGTTGACGGGCTTCCTCAAAGACCTTTTCTGGAAGTTGAACATCAGGCTCTTCCATTCGAAAACACGTCAAACATTATTCCAAGCTTCTGAAATTATTCAGTGGAACGTCAGATGTCACAGTGTCTTTTAAATTCCTAGATGTTCCAGACATGCAGCTCCACATCTCAAAGATGGAGCGAAAAGAACTGCTCTGCCAGCTCCTTATTATAACAGCATTCCAAAGTTAGAAGTTGAACTTACAGATCAATCAATCAATTAAAACTTTCTTTCTATAACGCCTTTCGAACAAATCCAATGTATTGTGCTTTACAAGTGCGAACAAGCAACTGACACAAATTGCAAGCAATTGCAAACAACACAATGAAATGTTGGTAGAATAGAATAGAAATAAATGATACGTATGTAAATATGTATGCAAATAAAATAGTGGGTTTTTAATTCACATAAAAAGCATGGGAAAATGTTTCAAAAAGTTTCAGTTTATTTATAAAGCACAATTTAAATTACACTGTTTACTAACGTACGTTACCGTACCAAATGACCGAAAAATAGAGCAAAATAAAGGGAGAAAACAAATATGATTAGTGGGTTTTTAATTCACATAAAAAGCATGGGAAAATGTTTCACAAAGTTTCAGTTTATTTATAAAGCACAATTTAAATGACACTGTTTACTGTTTAGCAAAATAAAGGGAGAAAACAAATATGATTAAAAACAAATATAATACTCGGTATGTCTTCATGCAACAGTACTTTATTACTGAATGCAAAATTTGTTGAACATGCCATTTGCCTCTCTGACCTGAGTGGCAATATTGAGTTCAAGAGATATGACGCAGCAGCAACAGAAGAAGAGCTTGATTCCCACAATTCTGTGCGTCCGCAGCCATTTGGGTTTCCTTATCTGCAGTTGAACGTGCTGCAGCGTAAACTCCGTTTATTTCTCTTATTTCATTTGAATTTAATTTACACATTTTAGCTACAGAGCAAGATTTTACTGAGCGAGCGAGTGTGAAGACTTTAAATCGCCAAAATGCCGCGGATTATGATTAAAGGAGGCGTGTGGCGCAACACGGAGGTTTGTTTAGAAAACACACACTATTCTAGCATTAAAACTGAACACATTTTCCTTCATTAAAAGCATTTAAACGTCAAATAAAGATGATTTCTTTGAACTGCACACGTATTTCTCTTTCTGTGTTGCCGTGTTTTGCATTTTTATATATTTTTTGATTGAATAAAATGTCAAAAATAAGAAAGCAATTACCGTAGTTTTTTTTTCAAAACTTCTTGTACCCTTACAATTTATATCGTTTTAGGCAAGATTAAATTTATTTAACATTAAAAATATAAGGACTTAAATATTGGGTGGCATTATAAGTCAAGATTGAGCACAGACAATAATAATCACGTTTTTCAAAATATTAACAGTCGATATATCTGTATAACAATATGTCTTTTTGAGACACTGTAAAGTGCCTTATTTTATTTACCTATAATTTATTTCTATTCTAACTTGTAAGATCAATCAACTTTCATGTCATTCACATTTATTGAGATTTAATCTCCAGTTTCCACAGTAAAATCTCTTTTTCGAGTTTTGTTGCTGCATTTTCATGTTCGAGCTCTTTAATTATTCATGTCTTTTGTGTGACAACAGGATGAAATTCTAAAAGCAGCTGTAATGAAATATGGCAAAAATCAGTGGTCTCGAATCGCATCCCTGCTGCACCGCAAATCGGCTAAACAGTGTAAAGCCAGATGGTGAGTTTAAATCTTTTGAGTTGGTCTCATTTAGGAGATCAGAACTTCGTGATCCGCCTATCCGGACACTGGACAACATTTTTGAACATCATTTAAAAGATAACACCTTTAAAAGAAACAAATGTAATGGATACATATGCATTTCACTAATGTGTTTCATCCAGGTATGAGTGGCTGGATCCTAGCATTAAGAAAACAGAATGGTCACGTGAGGAAGAGGAGAAACTTCTCCACTTGGCCAAGCTGATGCCCACTCAGTGGAGAACAATCGCCCCCATCATTGGACGAACGGCCGCTCAGTGTCTGGAGCATTATGAATATTTGCTGTAAGTACATTTGTTTGATGCCGAATGCAAACAACATGTAATAACTGTCATTCAAACTGTACTATGTTGGGTAAAAATAATGTTATAGTTCAACATTTCACAATCCAGTCTAATCCTTGAATGTTTTAGCCAGGTTATGGAATTGCTGTCATTTTGTACGTTTACATATATCTTTTTGCAGAATCGAGATAAGCTTGAATTAATTCTTTATGATCGTAGAGATAAAGCCGCGCAGAGAGAGAACGAAGATGATGTGGGCGATGACCCTCGCAAACTAAAACCAGGAGAGATCGACCCAAATCCTGAGACCAAACCAGCCAGACCTGACCCTGTGGATATGGATGAAGGCGAGTTGTTAAACGTAATGTGAAGGGGGCATCTTTTTAATACTGCAATGGAAAAGAAAAAGCATAACATTCACAAATACTTGTGCAGATGAACTGGAGATGCTGTCTGAAGCCAGAGCGAGATTGGCCAACACACAAGGCAAGAAGGCAAAGCGGAAGGCCAGAGAGAAACAGCTGGAGGAGGCGCGGTAAGTCCCTATGTTTATATACGAGTCACGTATCTGAGGTCTCTTTAAACTACATTTCGCGAAATAACAGCACTATTTTTTTTTAAATATTTTGGATTAACTCAACCGCCATGACAGTCGCTTCAAGCGGAGTGATACAAACGGTTAAAACGGTACCACTGCTGATACTGGGAGAATAACTGTATATAGCGCAGCATAGTTTGAAGTCAAGGGTTTAAAGATGGTCTCCAGTGGAGGCATTCGATTCACACGAATACATGCACACTTCAGAAGATAGAACAGCTGTGTTCCACTAAGTCTGCAAGGTTTGCACAATAAAATGTTTATTGGATAGTCAAAGACTTTTTGAAATGATGTAAATGAGTATTTGCGGTAGATAAGAAGGGGACTTTGGTATTATAGTGTTTGGCGTTACTAATTTTTTACTAATAGAAAAGCAATCGCTGTAATACTTTTTCATATACAGTTGATTTTACTCCTACTTAACGGTTTTGTCTAGTAAAGATAATCTAAAGACAGAGAAGGGGAGTGCCGTGTGTTTTAGGTGCTGGTGTTCTCAGCACGGTCAAAAGTGCTGTTTGACGCATAGTCAAAATAAAAGTCCTGCTTACGACACATCGGCCAAACAGACAGACTTGGCGGGCAATGCCAATAATTAAAAAACGCCAAATATAACTACTTTAACACTTTAGTTGACTGTCGTGAATAGGATTTTATTAGTTCTCACAGCATTGGAGATGTTAATTATAAAGCCGTCTTCACTGTTTTCCTTCTGTTGTCTTCCACAGTCGTCTGGCAGCACTTCAGAAGCGCAGGGAGCTGCGAGCTGCAGGCATCGACATCCAGAAGAAGCGCAAGAAGAAGAGAGGTGTCGACTATAATGCTGAGATCCCATTTGAAAAGAAACCCGCGCAGGGCTTCTACGATACGTCCATGGAGCTATATGATCCTTTGGAGCCTGACTTCAAACGACTGCGCCAGCAGCATCTGGATGGAGAACTCAGGAGGTGAGCGGGGTCATGTGTTGAGCTGCAGGTAGTTCAGTGGCTTGAATGGACTTTTTTCTTTTTTTTTGATCACCCCCACTGCTCTTTTGTGTATAGTGAGAAGGAGGATCGTGACCGAAAGAAGGACAGACAGAAGATCAAAAAGAAGAAGGAGTCCGATTTGCCTTCGGCCATCCTGCAGACCAGTGGAGTGTCAGAGTTCACAAAAAAAAGAAGCAAACTGGTTCTTCCAGCACCACAGGTAAGTTCAGGGCAAATAGTAGCACCTTAACCGTGGTTAAAATCAAAGTAACTTATCTGTGGTTCTTGCACAAACTTTATGACCACCCAGTCATTCCAGTAACTGCATTGCGACCAGTGCTATTATAATTAAAACTATTAAAAATAATTTAATAGTTTTTTGCTGAAATAGAAATATCACTTGAAAACAAACTTTAGAATCTTAAACGAAAATTAGAAATGTTGCGTTGGCAACTAGGAAAATATCGATACACGTTAATATTGCGATATTATGTGTAGCAATACTGAATCGATTCTTAAATGTTGTATCGATATTCATTTATTTACATCCAAGTTTATTAGCCTTGTGTTCGGTTTAAACTAAGGATGCACGATATGAAAAATTTTAACTGATACCAATAACCGATAATTAAGTCCTTCTCTTTGCAGATACCGAGAACCAATAAGTTAATATTTTTATATTATAATTTCCATATTATCTGCAGTTTGTGCATCTAGGATAGATAGAAAATCTAAGATGGACTGATGAAACATCAGCAAACATCAGTCCTGATTCTTCAAATGTTTTTATTTTTTGTGTAAGACACCACGATGCTTAGTAACAGAAAGGGTTTAACGGAACTAGGTTTATCTGCACTCAACAACAAATTTATATTCAAGCATTTCATGCATGACGAAGAAATGCATCTATTCAACCTTTAGTGTATGAGAATGAGGAAGGTATATAAACTAATTCATATGTTTTTCAAATGCATAAATAAAATGCATGAACAATTGTCAACCTTGAGAAAAAAAATTAACAACAAAAGTGCATCCTCAACAAGTTGAGAGAGTTGAGATTTCTCTGAAATGATATATTTTTTAAATGGTTCTCGTCACTATCCATTCTCTTCTTCTGTCTCTGGAAAATGTTTTACTATTTTCAAATGCCTACTGAACGGGGACATTGACGCTTCATGTTTCAGGCTTAGCGCCAGTAACTGCAGTCACGGCTGCTTCATATTCTTTTAAAGGGCCATTCACATATCGCGTCGAAAAACGCATGTAAAGCGCGGGCCGCAAGCGTTTTTAGACGCGACCCCTAATACAGCTTTGCCTTGATGACGACCTTTCACGTGAAGTATAAGATTTCTTGTTAAAACTTGATGCCTTTTTTCATTCTCTCTGAATCCTTGTTAAACATGCTTTGCAAATAACAATGGCATTGTCCTCTCCTGCCACCGAGAGAAACACTTTGTTGATCTTTTTATCAGCTCTGCTGTTCAGCACTTCATTGAAGGCATGGTTTTAAATAGCACTTTATATGATAGACTGCTAAAAAGCAAGAATCTTTACAGTACTATACAGTAAAAAAGTCATGCAGTCATGAAATGGACTGTGATGTTCTGTTAAATACTTTAGAAATTAAAAATGCTATACCGTGAACCTTTAAAAAATATACACCTAAATATCTTCCCTTTACTTAGATTGCACAAAATAGTGATTTGTGATATAAATGCAAATGATAATGTCTTGATTTAAAAAAAAAAAAAATAGTTTGTCAGGTTTTGTGCATATGGTGGTTTTTTTTTCTGTAAAGCTCCTTTGAAACCATCTGTATTATATCAAGTAGATCAAAGCTCATAAATTTACTACACCTTGAATTAAAATGAAATTGAACTGAAAATGTAAAAAACAATCATTTTATTGATTTTGTTTTGAATTTAGATCTCAGACGCTGAGCTGGAGGAGGTTGTCAAGCTGGGTCAGGCCAGCGAAGTCGCCCGTCAAACTGCCGAGGAGTCTGGAATCACTAACTCGGCCTCCAGTGCTCTTCTGTCTGAATACAATGTGACCAACAACTCCATGGCCCTGCGCACACCCAGAACCCCAGCGGCACAGGACAAGATCCTGCAGGTTTGGTCCAGTTTCGCACACTTTTCAAACTAGTTGTTTTGTATTCTCCCCTGATTCTCACTGCTCTATTCTTTTACCCCCACAGGAAGCCCAGAACCTTATGGCACTTACGAATGTGGACACCCCTCTTAAAGGTGGGCTGAATACCCCTCTTCATGAGAGTGACTTCTCTGGTGTCACACCACAGAGGCAGGTGGTCCAGACTCCTAACACCGTGCTGTCTACACCGTTCAGGTACCCGTTATGCATGAAAATACGAACTTTTAAATGGAAAATGTAGCTTAGCTTGTTCATAATCCTAGTATTCGAGTTTCATAAAATGTCTTCAAAAATAAAATGCCATATTAAAACAGTAAAACTGCATTCATAATTCAAGCAACATACAAGCTACAAAGCGACACAATCCCATTTCAATGAAGAGCTGACAATTTCCAGAGACACAAGTGACAGTGTAGGCGTGTCCATTGGCATGACAAAGTTGAGATGTTTCACTTTATGCGAATGAAGAGCGACTTTCAGGAGCAACGACCAAAAGGAGTGAAGTAATGGAGTGCACGTGATGTCAGTACATCCTGTAGTGGACTGTCAAGGCAAGATGGAGAAGTTAATTTCAGCAGTCAGCAACTTTCCTGTAACTTGTGATTTATCTCTGCGTTCATATAGGCAGGGTTCCAGACCGCGACCAAAATGGTCACATATGCGACCTATTTTTGAGAATGTGCGAGTTAAAATTTCATGTGGTCGCATTTGCGCGAGTACATGATCATGTTATTCGCGCATGTGTAACAGAACGAGGTATCAGCAGCTGCTGCCGTCTGTTACTGTTTTGTTTTCAAAATGAACAAAACTTATTTAATGAACGAGTACATCATGAATCCATTTTCCAAACCGTGTTTTTGTTTTATCCTGAATCACTGCGGTACGCTTATAATAAGTGTTTATATTCGGACTATTTCAGACCAGACTCGTCATAGACAGACAGAGAGAAGTAGTTCCGGCTACAATGTTCTTCCGCAAGAACCTGTTATTAACCGCTAGAGAGCGAACGTACACGTGCATTGATGATGAAACGAGCCAATTAGGAATTCAGGAAATTTAGGAATTAAGCCATATAAAAATGAAAAGGTTAATAGCTTAATTATAATTTTTAAAAAAAGTTTGGAGTTCAATGATGCTGGTGGAAAGGACGAGCCAGCATACAGACACTACTAATAATGAGAGCACTGGTAGAAAGGCACTACTTCAACAGCAATGGCTCAGACCAGAGTTCCTCAATAGGCCGCGAGAGAATGTTTGGCCTGCGCTAATGTCAAATAGTGTTGTCAAGGTAATGTAAAATATAAGCACGTCTCTGTCGCGAAAATTCAAACGCAGCATCATTGCTTTCGTTGCGTTACCACTGGTGCGTTGAAAATGCTCGCGCTCCGCGCCGGAGGTCACGCGCAGTACTCACTGTGCTGACTTAGCCCAAATGGCTTCATGAACCCAGATAAACAGGCATTTGTGCCTTCATCGCAGATAAATATAGCCACGATGGCAAAGAGCACTTGATGTTTCTCATTCATTTTTAAAATAAAGCATTTTATGTTCTGATTCTATTTATATCTAGTCTCTTTCCTCCAAAATCTTTATTTGTAGTGGTAAGAAAACTGATTTGTTGTCTACAACATGGAGTAACATCCAAGAAAGTCATTCACAATTGTTAATTGGCAATCAGTAGTGGTAATGCCCACTAGCAACCTACCTGTCAGCCACTGTTGATGTGAACACAGCAAATGTCACCCAAGAGTGTGGTTTACAATTGATTTGGTTTCATGGTTCAGGGGTGTTGATGATGCAAATAAAATCAGCTTATTGCTTAATATTAAATATTAAGCCAATATTCCATTAAATTTAGGCTAGCACATTAATATAGATTTCAGTGCTGGAGCTGTAATATACTCAATCATTCAAAAGTTTAGGATCAGTAAGATTTTTATCAATTTGTTTTAAATAAATGCTTTCATTCAGCAAGGATGCTTTAAATTGATCAAATGTAAATCTGTAAATTTCCACAAAAATATGAAGCAGCACATCAATGTTGAAAACAGTTAATAATCATTATTTCTTGAGCATCAAATCATCACATTAAAATGATTTCTGAAGGATTATGGAGTATGATGCGGAAAATACAGCTTTGCATCACAGGAATAAATTATTTTAAAATATTTTAATTTAGAAAATTTATTTTAAAATGCATTAATATTTCACATCACATTATTTACTGTATCTTCAATTAAGCAAATGCAGCCTTGGTAAGCTTAAGCAACTTTAAAAAACAATCTTGCCAACCTCAAACTTTTGAACAGTATTGTATTTTGAAACTCTTATCTATTATCTGCATCTATATCTGCTTCTATATTAAAGTATATGCTAAATTTCAGGTTAATGAGCTGTGTGAATAATGCCTTTTTGAATATGATTTCCCAGAACCCCCAGCCATGGAGCCGAGGGCATGACCCCACAGGGTGGAATGACTCCTAAACCCTCAGTGGGTGTGACCCCGGGCAGAACCCCGCTGCGGGACAAACTCAACATCAACACAGAGGAGGGTAGTGTGGACTACAGCGACCCATCATTTGCGAAACACTTGGTGTGTTAAAGCCAATATTTAAAATCAAAATTGCAATGATGGAAATAATTTTTTTTTAGGTTTGTCTGACATGTCAGCAGTGTGTTTGTGCATTATGGTTAGATGTGTTCTGTTTCTTCTAGCAAAGGGAGTCTCGCGAGCAGCTCAAGTTGGGCTTGATGTCTTTGCCGGTGCCAAAAAATGATTTTGAGATTGTTCTTCCTGAAAACGCTGAGAGAGAGCTGGAGGAAGCTGAGATGGACGAGAGTTTCGTGGAGGATGCAGCTGAGATCGAACTCCGCAAACAGGTCAGTTGACTAAACGCTGTGACCAGCCAGCTTGTAATGCACCTTTCTGAGATCTGCAAACACACATAACGCGTTTATAACTCGGTCTCTCAATATCCAGAGGGTGCTGTATTTAGTGGGGGTTTTTTTTCTTTGTTTTTGGTGTTATTTATCTTGTGTGACATTTCCACAGGCCATCAGAGATGCTGAGAGGGAGAAGGAGCTGCGTCAAAGACACACACCAGTTCAGAGAGATTTACCAAGACCTTCAGAGGTGAGTGCATTCATGCACATAGCATCCATAAACACTGTCCCATCTGTCCCAACAGCAGATCTGCCAACATGTACGCATTTTTCGTACTCGGCACGCATTTTGACCATTAAGTACACGTGTACGATTCGCTGCTCTCTAGGTACGCATTTTGTTGCATTTCTGCCGGTTTTAGTTTCTGTGCAATCTATGACGTTGATTCTGCCGCTGAGCCACAGCGTGTAAGTGGAGTGAAAAGCTTTCGGCCAATCAGAGCGCTGTATTTTAACCCTCCGCCTACCTGCCCCTCCTAGCCAAATGCTTCGCGCCGAATCGCAACAGGTTACGTATACAGTCCCACACACAAATACTCCCCACCCCCAGAAACATAATGATATTAAAAATAAAAGGATGATAAGAAGATAAACGTTCATAGTGTCAATAGGCTGCTAATAACACTCGCCATCCTTCCCATTAACTGGGGGCAGTTAATTTAGTTAGACAAGTGGTGGAATGGCTAGGAATCTAGAAGGAACTCATAAAAATTCTTCAAGGTTGGCAGGTCTGCAACAGGTTATTATAGTTAACTAAAATTAAATATATATGTATGTATATGTGTGTGTGTATTAAGGGAGTATCAGTACATTGTGATATTGTGATTAGGGGTGTGACAGTACACAAAAATGATGGTTTGGTACGTACCTCGGTTTTGAAGCCACAGTTTGGTACAAGCAGGAGGAAAAAAAACTAAACATAAAATTGACTTTTTTTTTTCTTTTTATTAAACATTGGTTTACTGAATACAAGGTTTCTCTGTCTTTAAATAAATTCCATTCTAATTAAAAATTAAGGATAAAAAATCTCCCTGCAAATGCTGTAAACTAGGCTATATAGGCTTGCTGACACATTACTAAAATATTAAAGGTTACAATTAACAACAGCCTGAACTATAAAATTCAGTTGGCATTTATTTTTAGATATAATAATCAACACTCACATAGAAATTGCATGCAAATATTGCATATAAGGCAGTTATTGTATTAACTTTTAAATCTTATTATAAAATCATGTTTCTGCTCCATTGCTAACATATTCATTGTAACATATATTCATTTACACAGTGGCCGTCATAACTTGTTTTCATGAATATATATATATCCGCTAATATAGTGCATATTTTTAGCGAAAGAGTTCATTTCTCAATCGAACTAATGAGCTGTGGACACTGAATGCCTCAGAAAAATTCACTCACTCACGCTCCGCACTGCTGCTTTAACTGAGGCATCTATACAGTGATCGCCCACCCCGTTTAAAATGAATGTCATTTTAACAGCATTTATTTGAATTTCATGATAAAATGGACATCATTTTTGAGATGAGACTTTTTCTTATAGAAAGTAACAAAACACAGAGCTTGTTACTTTTATTGGTGGTTAATGGGCTACAACTCAGAATTCGCCGGTGCACATGTACTGAACCGAAAGACATTTATCGAAAATTCTCGGTACGAATATGTTACACCCCTATTTGGGATATAAAAATGTAAAGATGTATATCGTTGATGCAGACAATATGCTTTGCATTAGAGTTTATCTTACTGTATTTATAAGGTATAATTCACCCAAAAATGTAAATTGTCATATACTCACCATCATGTTGGTTAAAATCTAAGGCTGTGTCCACCAAAGCATTTTTAACGGAGCGCTTCGGAAGTGTTGCATTTTTTTTAATTTTTTTTTTTGTTGTTTTTATTTGTTGCCATGATATGGAATATCTGTGGCACTGTTAGTGACGGTGATGATTTACTCAACGTTGAACACTCTTCGGCTCAAGGCCACTGGTACAAAACGGCAATCCCTTAGCCCTTTCAAGTGTGAAAAAAAAACTTGCCTCGTTACTGAATATTCGGTCATGTAGCAGCAATCTTTAATGTAAGCCTTGAACATACAGCAAGCCAGTCACAGTTTGACACTGTGTATTTTACCTTTCTTTTTGTCAGCATCGGAAACTTCCAACAGGCTTCCTATCATTTGACAGATGCCTTTATTTTTGACGAGCTGCACACATCCATTTGAAACAAATTTATATTATATAGCCTACTTTTAAATTGTAGTATTTAGATCAGTACTTGAAACAACATTTTTGAGTGTACAGAATGCCATTTTACTTTCATCATCAGAACAAATCCAAGAACAAAATGTATTAATCAATAAAAACAATAGGAAAAATGACATGTCTGACACTTTTCAGCAACATACTGTCAAAAATTTGCAACACATTTCAGAGTGAAGTAATGTGGGGCAGAATTGGGGGATGTGCTAAAAGGCTATTTAAAAATTGACTAGTCGTTTGGTTGTGTAAAAGTAGTTCTTAAATGTCCTTTTTAGTTTTTACAGAAAAAAGTAGTTTTTTTTTTTTTTTAAGTGATGTACTGCCGTGAGATGAAGTCATTAGAATACCCTAAAATAATGCCTCTGTGTGTTCAGGTGAATGAGACCATACTCCGGCCTCACAACGTGGAGCCGCCTCTGACAGACTTGCAGCTGGCCGAAGAACTCGTCAAAAAGGAAATGATCACCATGATCCACTATGATTGTCTGCATCACCCCTTCAGTGATTCCCAGGCCAAGAAGGGTAAAGGAGTGGGATCCAGCTCCAACAACGCCGAGCACATCACCTACCTGGAGAAAACACCCTACGATAAGATCTCAGAGGAAGAGCTCAAAAAGTTTGCTGCTTTTGGTCAATTTTTAGACCCACGTGGCATAGGCACTTTTTTAATCTGGGAGGAACATCTATGAGTTCTTTTATTATAAAATTAATTAAATTATAATTGGGAACACACAGGGCTTTGAAGAGGTCTAGAATTTTAAGTATGACATTCAAATTCTGTTTGAATCTCTGGAGCTTTTGCCATTCTGCTGGTACAGAGTCTGCGTGGCAAATTATTTAGATGGGTGAATCGCACAAAAGTGTGAAATTCATCCCGCAAAAAAGTATTTTGCATCATACGGAGCCTATTTTAGGATAATTAAGAACCAAATTAAGCATTTTTACATTCCTGTCATTACTTTAGGGTTGCAAATCATTTTGATTGGTTATTCTATGAATTATTTCATGGATTAATTGGCTTTTTAATGGCAATTATATTCAACATTATTAATGAAATTCTAACCTTTTTTTAGTTGCAAATGTATTGACAAATTAAACATACATCATAGTATGCTGATTTTGATGATAAAAAAAAAACACATTTTGGTGTTCACACATGATGGTTTTCTTTACTGTGTTCATAAATCTTGTCAGAAAGATTTTAGTCTTAGTCACATTCCCAAAAAAATGTTCTTTATGCACAATTAAATATTTTTATTTTTTTCTGTCATCAGTTCAATAATAACAGTAGATCACTCTTTGTAGACCAACACATCAGGAGGCTTACGCTGTATGTGTGCATTTGACAGGCTGGAGAGCTGCTGGTCCAGGAGATGGAGGTCGTAAAACATGGGATGGGTCATGGAGATCTGTCTATGGAGGCTTATAATCAGGTGTGGGAAGAGTGTTACAGTCAGGTCCTATACCTGCCTGGACAGAGCCGCTACACCCGAGCCAATCTGGCCAGCAAGAAGGACAGAATCGAGTCTATGGAGAAGAAGCTGGAGGTAAGATCATCAGTGTGTTCTGCACACTCTTTGCGTCCAGTAGATGGCGTTGTCGTCTGACTAATGGAAGAGTATATTCAGGTTAAAAATTTTGAAGTATAAGTATTATCAGGGTTTTGGTAAAGTTATTTGAGTACCTTATTTCTTTTAGTGTGAGAGAGAGTTTATTCCAATCTGTTCTTTGTCCTCTTAAAAGACATCCAGTGTGTTCATTTGTTTCATATCTTTATTTTTTTTATATATATTATTTGTATTTTATTTTTATATTTATATTTTATTTGTCTTTTTGTTGTTTTTTGCTGGGTATTTCATATTTAATTTTTTAGTTTATATTTAAAAAAAATTTTTTTTAATTTTGTGGTTTTTTTGTGAGTTATATTGTATTTATTTTTAAATATAATCTTTTACTTTATCCATTTTTGCATAATTTTTTTTGGCATGCATTTAATATTGTTTATATATATATATATATATATATATATATATATATATATATATATATAAAATTATTATTTCAAGATGCTGAATTCTAATTTGTGTGTGTGGGTAAGGTTCAGGATTTTAGTAAATTCACTCAAGTGTCTTATTGCAGTGTCTTAAGTACCATAAATTCAGATCTCCTCTTAGTGCTCCTAATAACCATTCAGTGTGTTAACCTTGTAATTAACCAGTCAAAAGAAACTGATGAATCCATTCATTCTGTTTTAATGAGGAAGGCTCTAAACTCCTCCTGGGCATTCATGCTTGGTTTAACACAAACAGAAATATTGGCCACCAGTAAGATAGCCAGCGGCCTGCCATTTCAGAACGTGCACATGAGCAAAGCTTCAGTTCATTAGGACACTCCCATTTCACAAAGCCTGCGTTTGTGTTCATATGTCGTGGCTGGGAGTGTCTGGCGGAAACATGGAGGCCATTCACAAAGCAGCACGTTCAGAGACGTGGGGGAGTTGGTGTTCCTGCAGGAAAGAGGGAAGCAGTGGCATGCCGCTCTCATTCAGAAAATCACTAGAATTTATGCCGGCAGCATCTGCACATATACACATTTATGAACAGCTGAGGTGTGTTCATAAATGTGCTATGTAAATATGGAATTTTATTTTTTAGAATTTTATACATGTATATTTGAGATAATACATACATTTTATATATATATAATATGTATGTATCTATTACCTCAAATTCTAAAAAATAAAATTACATATTTACATTTGATATTCTCAGTTTACATTTCACAATTTGTTTCTCCCACAGAATTTTTAAAATAGGCAATTTTGTCCTTTTTTTCCCCTCAAAATTGCAAGTTTATATCTCACATAGTTTAATTTTATTAATATAAAATAGGGGTTGCACGGTTCACAAAACCCGCAGTTCGATTTTAGGGTCACGGGTTTCGGTTCTTGACGGTTCTTGTTGTTATTTTTTCCTTTAATCTTTAACAAATCATCTTTGACTTGACTTTATTGGGACCATCTCTGAGTAAAAGCTGGGTGAGATTTTGATACAGCAAGAGAGAAGACATTGATGATGACATGCTTTTCGTTTGTTTGGCAAAAAAAGGAGAATGTGTATTGTTATCTCTACAGGAACTTGTGGCTTTTTAGCACTCAAACTTGGATTCATCAAACTGCCAACTTCAGTGTAGCTCTTACAAAAAAAATATTTTAAAAGACAAAGAGAGTCAAAGTTATACAAGTCAAAATACTTTAAACATATAATGTAATGCTTTAGTTATCACTGAGAATGTTGCGGACAGTAGAAGTTGTTTCCTAACCGGCTCTCTCCTGTTTGTGCTTATCGACACATTGGCGTGATGTCTTCTCAAATGAAGTGTTTCCATTAACATATTGAATGCATTTTGCACAATGCTCGCACACAGTCGCAGTTCTATTTCAGTTGTCATCGTAAGTAACATGAAATCCAAAATGTTCCCACACACCAGATTCGAACGACCACAGGCGCATCCGCCAACTCCGGGCAGCCTTCATTACGGGCGTTCAAGCCTAAAAAAGCGTGGAAAGCGCGGCTGTGTTGCTATATAGGAAATATTGAATATGCGCGCGCAAAAGGCACGATATGTGAGTGGCCCCTTACTCCACTTTTACTGTCTGTATGTATGTTTGCGCACATTGCGCTACATTGCGCATGCGTCGAACCATGTGACGCACACGCAAACCGAACGGAGACAAGCGAACTAAACGGGTTCGGGTGTTTTTTCATGCACCGTGCCACCTCTAATAAAATATGATTTATTTTCTTCAAAATGTGTTAATATCCTTGAGTTGATCAGCTGATAATCACTTTAAGATGATCGTGCGTCTGCTGTTGTGTGGATGTTGTGCTGGTCTCACTGATCTCTCATTGTCTCAGCTTGCCTGAGATGATTTACCCAGAGATGCCCAGTCAGGACTTTGAGCTTGGCAACAGGACGCTTGCTGGAAAACGTCAGTCGCTCGAATGAAAACGGATCCATTATAATTGTATAATGGTTTGTTAAAGCCCAAAGACATGGCGTGTGTTTCTGAGGCCTTTGTTGACATTGGAGGTTTATTGTTATTGTTTCTGTCTCATAACTTTGTGAATTCACTGCTTTTATGCATGTCACACATTATTGCAAAATTGAACGTCTGAAAATAGTTTGTTTGCAATGGTTTCAATATTTCATGGTGCCAGTGTCTGGAAGGAAGAATTGAGTCCTGGTTTTTCTCAGACCTCCCATCGCTATATGACAAGAGCCAGAACGGTTTCAACTGAGCAGAGATTAAACTTTGGTTGTTTATATATATATGATAGAGATATAGATATGCTGGTTGGTTCGTTTTAATTTTTAGTTTATATCTTACATTTGTTTTTATTTTTAAATTGTTTATTTTAATTAAAAATGTTTCATTTTTCACCTCATCCATTATTTTCTTTTTTATATAGACTAATTAAGTCTGGCATCTGTGTTTCACATGATACACTTTCAACAGTTCAAAACAAACTAAGCATGCAGCAGGTAGTTCAGACTTTGCATGTGATTTATTCAATGTATTGTAACCGTCCTCCTCTCTTCCTGTGTCGACGACAGATCAACAGAGGTCACATGACCACCGAGGCGAAGCGTGCGGCAAAGATGGAGAAGAAAATGAAGATTCTTCTTGGCGGGTATCAGTCTCGTGCCATGGGTCTGCTCAAACAGCTCAGTGAACTCTGGGATCAGGTGGAACAGGCCAATGTGGAGCTCCACACCTTCCAGGAGCTGAAGAAACAGGAAGACCACGCCATTCCACGCAGACAGGAGGTGAACATTTTTACTAAGTGTAATGTTCTGATTCGTGATATTGCTATATATAATTATAAATGTATTATTTGTGAGTGTGTATATATATCTATCTATCTATCTATCAATCAATCAATACACTATGTATGAATATGTGTGTGTGTGTGTGTGTGTATATGTCTCACTAAATATTCACTAAAAAGTCTCACAAAATTTTCTGTATATCCATTCTGTTAATGTTGATATTGTACTGTTTTTTTTTGTGTGTGTGTGTGTGTGTGTGTGTGCTGAAAACCAGTAAACAAACCTGGGGGGCGAGGGGAGAAGAATTAAAATTCAGTTGCTTACATCAACACTGTCTTTCATTATCCAGGCCCTGAGAGAGGATGTACAGAGGCAACAGGAAAGAGAAAAAGAGCTGCAGCAGAGATTCGCAGACCTGCTCCTGGAGAAACAGACGCTCTCGCAGAAGTTTTGAGCGGGACATTCATCCTCAACATCTCTGCAACTCCTTTAGTCAGTACAGTAGCTGTCCTAAAGTTTAGCCTTACCGTCCCGCTTCAGTGTGCACATCAGCATGTTACACATCTTTACTGTGTGGATCCCTCTCTTTCAGGTTCTTAATTTTGAGTTTGAGATTGACCTGCTGCTCACAAGGAACACCAGGATCCATTTTTGTTTTTAAAAATGTTTTTCATTTTACTCGTGAAAATATGACCTTGTAAGTGTAAATATCGTTGGTTTTCTGGTATGTTTTTCCCACGTCAAGCCATTTTTAGGTTTGTTCTGAGTATGAGAAGCTTTTGCTCATTTTCAGGTGTAAATTGGAATGACTGGCATTGAAAATGTACATCATCATTTATGAAATAAATCATCAGCGCTGAGTTGTTCCATGCTGTGAATGAGTGGCACATTTGTCAGAAGCTTCATTCTTTCTCAAATCTTACTTCAGCTTCAGATTTGGCCTTCTGGGGTTGACTGCACGTGTGTATTTTGCATGCCATTTCATCTTTTATTTGCATTTTTTAGTTTGTGAATGTTGATAGGAGCTCATCGAGGTTTGCTTCATTTGCCTCCCTGCAGAATCGGAGGTGTATGATGACTCTTTTCCAGCAGTGAGACCAGTGTCTCTGCAGACAGACAAATTTCAGAAACTCTTTCCAGAGGTGTAAAAAGTATCTGAAAACCGTACTTAAAATGTAAATGAATGTACAGATACCTTACAGCATTCACTGTAATACGACTTTAGTAAATGTCTTATCTGAGTATCGGATTCTCAGGCAGGTTAGGTGAAGTGTTCCAGAAACTTTTTTAACTCTGATTGAAATTCTCTCCAAATCCTGTTAACAGTCATTAAGTCAAGTGGTCTAAATGTATGTGTGTATATACGTATATCATTTGTGGAAGGTGTAGGTCCATAAAATATTCATCCAATCATTGCATTTAGTTCGAGCTGCCTGTCAGTGTATGTATTTCCATACCTCTGCTGTCATCAATGCGTTTCATGCTTTGTGCAGTTAAACATCAGGCACCCAGTCAGACACAGCAGCCAAACTTAACAGTTCATAGCGAACCAAAAAACAAGCTTATGCTGCGGTCAAGCCATATTTGGAACATATGGAAACCCGTGACACGAATTTATGCATTTCAATGGCAACGCCGAAATGAGCCTCAGCAGTCAGGTGGTACAGGTTAGTTCTCTAAGTTATGTTCATTACTGTAAAGTTATCTGCTTTGAGTTTGAGACATGAAGCAGTCATGGGTGATAGTGATGGGAGAAACTAAGCTTTTCAAAGCTTCGAATCAATTGAACCAATTGTTTCGAAGCGTTCAAAATACCAAATACTGCTGGTATGTTCATGTGCAGCGAAAACTCAGCTCAAAAATTTTATTGAAAGTAAAATCTATCAAATGCAATTAACTAAAGATCTAATAAAATTAAATTTTGGTGTCCGTATATGTGTTCTTCAGTCAATTTTCAAGACTTGTTTTATTTCATGGATGGCTCAGCTAAAAAGGCCAGTAAGAGACTTTACTATTATCCCTTTTAATTATACTAAATATATAAAACTGATCAGGGATCAGTTCAAACCAATAGACACTTCAGTTCAATGGTTTGAATCTGTATGATCTGGGCAAGACTTCTCACTCAAACCACTGCCTGCTGCTGCTTTTGATTGCTCATAACTGCTGGTCTAGGATCAGTTATCTCAGTAAGAACAGCACAATGGCGATTGGGCAAACGATCCAGTGTTTGCGCTCTGGAGGGCATTGAAATGTATTTACAACGTGTTTTTGCAGCATTAAGCAATGTAGCATATGACAGACATGTCTGTTGAATTCTTGAATGCGATGGCCATTCAGAAGTGTTCAAATTAGAAACCACTCAATTTTTGTCCAGTGCTGTGTTCTGCACACTCATTATGAAAATAAGAGATTCATTGCATTTTAAAAAAAGCATTTACTATTCTTACTGTTATTATCGATGTTTACCAAATCATTAATCTAAATTTTCAGGGTTTTTTTTTAACATTTTAAACAGAGATTTATAAATGCTGTAACATTGTTAATGTTAATTGAAATAAAACAGTGTTGAAAATTAAGACAGTATTTTGTGTTTGTTTGTTTGGTTAGTGGAGCATGTTAATGGATCTACAACTGAACTTCATATGTCATTTAAAAATCCCCAAATCAAACACATTGAGATGTCAGAAATGAAGAAAAGCGAAGAGAAAAGATTCTGCAGCATTTGAGAAGCATGGTTCGTGCCATGCGATTAGTCTCTGCTTGTTTTTTTTTTCTTTTTAACAAGTGGATGTTTTGAAATTGCTGAAATTAACATGAAGGAATCTACCAATGAAATTTTACCAATGTACTTGAGAGGCCGTGAACTCGTACTTCACTGTGTTCACTTGATACAATCCAACATTTCTTCACTTTTAAGTCCCATTGTTCGACAAGATTGAAAAATATAAAGGAACACTGATTTGTTTTGGAAGTGAACTGGTCTGAATGAAAGTCGAATGATTAGAAACAGTTCTCCCTGGAATCGACACAATGCTATCAGATGTCTCTGAGACTTGGCTATTGTCTGTATGCCATTGTTTTCAAACGTTTTTAATAAATGTAGTGTAATGTGCAGGGCAGAGACACTATTGTTTTTCCAGTTCAGTGCGATATGAATGTTTTCAACAACCTTCACCTCTATAAACCACAAGCTTCATAGCATGTGCTGGCGTTTAGATGTTCTGGTGTGGCATTGAGCTTATTCAGAAAAAAAGTATCCAATAAGAATTGCTCTAAAAGCATTCAGATGGCCACATATTTTTTCATAAACCAAGCAAAACTGCAAAAGAAGTTCAATGATCATCCGGCGTTTTTCCTTGTATGGAAAAAAGCAGATGTGACATTTACATTCATTTAGAAAACACTTTTACAATGAGGACTACAAGAAATCTATTCACCCTGAGGAAATAACATGAAAGTGCTTTTAAAACTGTTTAGAAGAGCACAGGATAGAAGAGTGAGGAAACTAAGAGTGAAAAACATTACTCTGATGAGAACGGGTGGATATTTTGATAACTCAGTATTGTGTTCCATGAAGCAAATTCATCCCCACATAAAATAATAATAACAATAATATATATATAAAGAGAGAGAGAGAGAGAGAGAGAGAGGCCAAAAGTGATGTCCTGCTAAGGAAATTGCATTAAAAAAGAAGAAGAATGTGTTTAGCTGCCTCGCTGCTGAATTGTTTGAGTCTGTTGCTCCGTATAGCTTTATTTTGAATCTATTTATTGTCATCATTGTTTGCTGTCTACTTTATCTTCACTATATATCTGATATTGTCTTATATTGCCTTTCACATTAATTTGACATCGCTAGTTTTTAATCTTTTAATCTAAATCACTATCACAACGCAAGTTTGTGTTATCCGTGCCCACAGTCATTTCTGTCGTGCTCTCCTTTTTCTACAAGTTCATCAAACATCTGGTAGGTCGGATTGGTCTACAAACACGGTAAGCTATGTCATCTTCTCCTTTCATTGTTACTTCCACTGCCTGTCACATGCATAGTTTAGTTTTCTCTGTCAGCGATGAGGGATTCACATGTCATAAATGTAGGGAAATAATCAGGCTGACAGAGAAAATCTTAGAATTAGAGACACACATCCAAACTGTTTTGGATGCGACTAGCTTAGTGAACATTGTTCGGTTCCGGCTGTAGAGCCCGTGCAGCAGGGCAACTTTGTGACCGTGAGGCGGCCTAGTCGTGGGAAAAAACACCACTCTTCCGTTCCGATTAGAACATCAAACAGGTTCTCCCCACTCAGTGACGCACCCACTGAGAATCCTGTTGAAAGTGCCCTAGTTATTGGTGATTCTATTACATGGAAGGTGAAAATAGAGACACCAGCCAACATAGTCACATGTTTGCCGGGAGCCAGAGCGCCTGACATCAAAGCAAATTTAAAAGTGCTGGCTAGTGCTAATCGTAAATACTCTAAGATTGTTATTCACATCGGCGCTAATGATGTCCGACTTCGCCAGTCGGAGATCACCAAAATTAACATTAAAGAGGTGTGTGAACTCGCACATTCAATGTTTCATTTGAAAGCCACATTTCTAGCATATGTAAAACCGCATTCTTCCATCTTAAAAATATATCTAAATTGCGACATATGCTCTCAATGACAAATGCGGAACAGCTAGTTCATGCGTTTATGACCTCGAGATTAGATTACTGTAACGCTCTATTGGGTGGTTGCCCTGCTCGCGTGATAAACTAGCTGCTGCGTTTTGGACCAGCTGTAGTTTGAGTCCTTACTAGAACCAGGAAGTATGAACATATTAGCCCGGTTCTATCAAAACTGCACTGGCTCCCTATTAAACATCGTATAGATTTTAAAATCTTGCTAGTTACTTACAAAGCACTAAATGGCTTCGCTCCCCAGTACCTGAGTGAGCTCCTAATGCATTATAGTCCTTTGCGTCTATTACGATCTCAGCATTCTGGCCAGTTGTTAATACCTAGAATATCAAAATCAACCGCAGGCAGTAGATCCTTTTCCTATTTGGCACCTAAACTCTGGAACAATCTTCCTAGCATTGTTCGGGAAGCAGACACACTCTGTCAGTTTAAATCTAGACTAAAAACGCATCTATTTAACCTGGCATACACATGACGCACTATAAACTTTTGTCTTCATATCCGTTAAAGGATTGTTTGGCTGCATAGATCAGGTCAGCCGGAACCGGGAACACTTCCTATAACACCAGATGTACTCGGTACGTCAGAAGAAGAATGGCGTCTACGCTAATTTTTTGTCTCTCTGCTTATCCCGAGGTTTACCAAGTAACGTGATTGGCTGGATCCGGGCCGTGTCCGGGTCGGACGGGGAACCTGTGCCTGTGTGCGGCAGCAATGTGGCCCTGTGGTGTCGGCGGAGACTGTGTTAACTAGCTCATTCTTTGTTAAGACCTTACCGACTCATCAGCCAGTGGCACATATCCCAACAAACCGTCCCATACCGGCGTGATCAAAAAGATCTTAAACTAGATTAAATATTTTGACTGTTGCGATTCCAAATCGGTTTAATGACCTGTAACTCTGCCTGAGTATCGGACAAGTGTTCACTGTTGGCCAGAGGAGAACTGGCCAACAGTGCCGCTGTTGCCTTTGGCTTGCTTAAGTTGGGGACACTTGCTTGATATTCAGCAGTGTTTTTGATATGCCTGCATTGGCGCCATTGTATACAAACTGAGCTGAGCCGGACGATTACGTCACTGTTTTCTCCAGTGCTGATATACCTAAATTAAGTAGACTAATAACTACTGATATTTGCAACGGAATGAATGAATAATATATAGAATAAGCTGCACAATGACACCATTTTCTCATTAATGTAAAGCTGCTTTGCCACAATTTGCATTGTAAAAAGCGCTATATAAATAAAGATGACTTGACTTGACTTGACTTGACTTCATCAGCTTGAAGAGTTCAAGGTGAGCAGATGCATTAAACCAGCAGATTTCGGAGAGTCCGTTGTGGCACAGCTACATCACTTCGCAGACGCGAGTGAGGATGCATATGGTACAGCAAGCTATCTTCTTATATGTAATAAACAGGACCAGGTACACTGTGCATTGATGATGGGGAAGGCCAGAGTTGCCCCTCTGAAAAGGCCTACAATCCCACGAATGGAATTGACAGCTGCGACAGTGGCCATAAAGATGGATCTGATGTTGAAAGGAGAGTTACAGCTGAAACTTAAACCTTCAGTCTTCTGGACAGACAGCACAGCTGTACTTAAATATCTCAGAAATGAAAGAATAAGATTCAGAACATTTGTGGCAAACAGAGTCACAACAATTTTGAAGGCCTCAAAGATCGAACAGTGGAACCATGTTGTAACTGGCTCAAATCCAGCAGATTGCGCCTCGAGAGGACAAAAGGTCAACACTTTCATGCAAAATGAAAAATGGATCTCAGGCCCAAAATTTCTTTACCAATCCACTGAGGAGTGGCCAAAGAGCAAGGAAGAAATTATGATATCTGCAGATGATCCAGAGATCAAGAAGTCTGTTTTGGTCAATACAATACAAACCCAACACAATAACAGTTCTGTTAGAACTGATGGATCATTTCTCCTCTTGGATAAAGCTTAGCGCATTGTAGCGTGGATTTTAAAATTTAAGACCATGTTGTTGGAACTTGTGCAAAGGAGAAGGACACTTACTGCTGCAGAGACTCTAGCCAATTCAAGTAAAGGCAAGCAGATAGTGAACAAAGGGATGGAAGACGTCAAAGCTAAATGGAAAGGAAGTAACATTTCAGTTGATGATTTAAAGGAGGCTGAGCTTGAAATAGTGAAGTACTGTCAAAGAGAGAAGTTTGCTGAGGAGATATCAGCTTTGCAAAGTGGGCACACCATAAAGAGAAACAGTTCGATCTACAGGTTAAACCCCCAGTTGCATTGTGAAGTTTTACGCGTCGGTGGAAGGCTTAGAAACACTGCTATGCCAGAAGAAAGCAAGCGTCCTATGATTGTTCCGAAGGATCTTCATGTCACCAACTTAATCCTCCAGAACATTCATGAGAAAACAGGACACAGTGGCAGAAATCACATGACTTCTACGCTGCAACAGAAATACTGGATACCAGGTGCCAACTCTGCAATCAGAAAAATGCTAGCAAGATGTGTTACTTGTCGTCGTTTACATTCCTCCACAGGAAAGCAAATAATGGCAGACTTACCATCAGACAGAGTGTTACCAGATGATCCGCCTTTTACAAGAGTAGGTGTAGATTACTTTGGACCATTCATGGTTAAACGTGGAAGAAGCCTTGTCAAGAAATATGGTGTTATCTTCAATTGCTTAGCAATTTGTGCAGTGCACATCGAAGTGGCTTCTTCGTTGGATACCGATTCCTGTCTAAACGCTATACGTCGGTTTGTAGCCAGAAGAGGACAAGTGAAAGTTCTCAGGTCAGAGAATGGGACCAATTTTGTAGCTGCTGAGCGTGAATTAAGACAATCCATTGAAAAATGGAACAATGAAAAGATTCAAGACCATCTCAGCCAGCAAGGAATTAAGTGGGTTTTCAATCCTCCCAATGGGTCTCACCATGGCGGGGCATGGGAGAGATTGATACGCTCAATAAGGAAAATACTTAATGCTACAATCAGAGAACAAGTTCTTGATGAGGAATGCCTTCACACTATTTTCTGTGAGGCAGAGGCTATAATTAACAGTCGTCCAATAACAACAGCATCTAGTGACTTAAACGATCTAGAAGCTTTGACTCCAAATCACTTGTTGTTACTCAAGACAAAGCCATCTTTGCCTCCAGGACTGTTTGACAAAGACGACCTGTATTCTAGACGCAAACGGAAACAGGTGCAGTATGTTTCTGATTTGTTTTGGAAACGTTGGTGTCGTGAATATTTGCCACAACTACAACAGAGACAAAAGTGGAATGACACAAGAAGAAACTTCTCTGTTGGAGACATTGTTCTGGTAGTTGATGACTCCGCCCCTAGGAATTATGTCACATAACCTGCTTTTTGGAATACCCCCCAGTATCCCTGAGTGTTGGTTGTGTTATTTGAACCCAAGAGTTTTATACTGTATATGTTTTGTGAGTACAAACATAACAAGATGTTTGTCATGATCGTTGATGTTCAAAGCCCATCTTTGATGACAGTTTGACAAAAACTCATCTCAAGTTGGACTAATATCCTTAATCTTTTTTAAGCGCAAAGGAGCGACAGAGTCTAGAGTTTCAAACTCAAGTTTTTTCCTGAATGGTTTCTTGGGTCAGGTGGTGTTACGACTTCCATGTTTTAATCTAGGGTCAGAAGAAACAACACAAGATTGTGAAAGGACTGAGTGGCAGTGATGGTGGCAAGAGACAACACGCAACACAAGCGGCCAGTTCGTGGTTGTTCATTTTACGTTCAAGATTGGGAAAACAAAGATGAAGATGATGGAATAACAACAAAGGAAAAAAAATATTTCTATATTTATGTAAATATTGTATATAAAGACAAAGATGATAAACCGGGGAGGACACGAGTGGCACCAAAGAAAAGACAAAGTCTTTTGCACAATTGAACACCATTTTCTTTTAAAATCACTTAAGTTGTTTGGTTTTGGGGACTCTTTCATTTCCACTATTTTTATGTTTTATAAAGGAATAAATAGTTGTTATTCATTTTGACACTTCTCACAGATTTGATGTACAGCGTGGTGTTAGGCAGGGTTGCACTATTACTCCTTTTAATTTTTATTAGTTACTGAGTTGTTATCTGTGAGCGTTGTTCAGAATCAAGAATTGAAAAGAATTTCTGTTTTCGGGAGATTTCACAGTTAGAAGATGCCACCACGTTATTCTTAAAAGATGAAATATATATATATATATATATTGTGCTAAAATTCTGCAAACAATTATGAGCATCCAGGTTGAATGATTGAACTAATTCATACAGATAAACAGATCAAATTGCATCAAATCTTGCTGTCACATTGTGATTTCACTAACAGTGAAATCAGTGCAACCGTGTCTTCCCTCTCTCTCATCAGTTCAGTGTTCAGTGTGTAAAGCCCTACGGAGCCCCTAAAGGGACGTCAAAGGAACTATCTGAAGAGCTCAGAGACAGAATTGTGGCAAGGCACAGATTTGGCCAAGGTTACAAAAAAATTTCTGCTGCATTTAAGGTTCCTGAGAGCACAGTGGCCTCCATAATTCTTAAATGGAAGACATTTGGGATGACCAGAACCTAGAACTGGCCGTCCGGCCAAACTGAACTATCGGGAAAGTTGTAGAAAGTCAACCATCACTCCAGCCCTCCACCAGTTGCGGCTTTATGGCAGAGTGGCCCGACAGAAGGCTTTCCTCAGTACAAGACACATGAAAGCCTGCATGGAGTTTGCTAAAAAAACACCTGAAGGACTCCAAGATGGTGAGAAATAAGATTCTCTGGTCTGATGAGACCAAGATAGAACTTTTTGGCCTTAATTCTAAGTGGTATGTGTGGAGAAAACAGGCACTGCTCATCACCTGTCCAATACAGTTCCAACAGTGAAGCATAGTGATGGCAGCATCATGCTGTGGGGGTGTTTTTCAGCTGTAGGGACAGGACGACTGGTTGCAATCGAGGGAAAGATGAATGCGGCCAAGTAGAGGGATATCTTGGACGAAAACCTTCTCCAGAGTTCTCAGGACCTCAGAGTGGGCCGAAGGCCTACGCACACAGCTAAAATAACGAAGGAGTGGCTTCACAACAACTCTGTGACTGTTCTTGAATGGCCCAGCCAGAGTCCTGACTTAAACTCAATTGAGCATCTCTAGAGAGACCTGTCTCTCTAGAGACATGGCTGTCTACCAACGTTTACCATCCAACCTGACAGAACTGGAGAGGATCTGCAAGGAGGAATGGCAGAGGATCACCAAATCCAGGTGTGAAAAACATGCATTGTTCCCAAAAAGACTCATGGCTGTATTAGATCAAAAGAGTGCTTCTACTAAATACTGAGCAAAGGGTCTGAAAACTTAGGACCATGTGATATTTCAGTTTTTCTTTTTTTATAAATCTGCAAAAATGTCAAGAATTCTGTGTTTTTCTGTCAGTATGGGGTGCTGTGTGTACATTTTTCATCATTTAGCAGACGCTTTTATCCAAAGCGACTTACAAGGGGAGCAATTAGGGGTTAGGTGTCTTGCTCAAGGGCACTTTAGTCATGGTATCGAAGGTGGAGAGAGTGTTGTTTATTCCCAATCCCCACTTTCAATTCCTGCCGGCGTGGGAATCGAACCAGCACCCTTCAGATTACAAGCCCAACTCCCTCACCACTAGGCCACGACTGCCCCATATTAATGAGGAAAAAAATGAACTTAAATGATTTTAGCAAATGGCTGCAATATAACAAAGAGTGAAAAATTTAAGGGGGTCTGAATACTTTCCGTACCCACTGTATACACACACCTTTTTTACATATCTTTTGGAAGATGCATTCAGAATCTAATCTGATCAAAAAAATTAAATTTACAATTAATCCAGATTACAGTAGGGTGTTGCTTTACTGACATGTGTTATGGCAGGCCAACTGGGTCAGAGTATCTCTGAAACGGCAAGGTTTGTGTATTGCTGTCGGTCAGTTGTGGTAAGAATTTACCAACAGTAGTCTAAGGAGAGACAAACCACAAACCGGCGACAGGATGTTTGGTGCCCAAGGCTCATTGATGCACAAGGGCAACAAAGCTTATCCTGTCTGATCTGAGGCAACAGAAGGCCTACTGTGGCACAAGTCACACACAATTTTAATTGGTTATGGGAGGAATGTGTCACAACACACAGTGCATCGCAGACTGCTGCATATAAGGCTGTGTAGCCGCAGACCAATCAGAGTATCTATGATGACCTCTGTCCACAGTCGAAAGCACCTACAATGGACACGGGAGAAGAAGGTTGCCTAGTCTGATGAGACCTCTTTTCTTTTATATCACGTGGACGGCCATGTACGTGTCCTCTGTTTACCTGGGGAAGTGATGGAATCAGGATTACTGTGGGACAACGACAAGCCAGTGGAGGGACTGTGTCAGTGTGATAGTCTGGGCAATGTTCTGCTAAGAAATCATGCATCTGGTCATTCATGTGGACATAAATTTGACATGTGCCAGCCACCTAAACATTTTTGTAGACTGGGTTTACCCCTTCATGATAGTTTTCCCTGGTGGAAGTGGACTGTTTCAGGAGGATAACTGCACGCATTGTTCAGCAATGGTTTGAGGAACAAGATGAAAAGTTCAAGGTGTCTGGAGTTCAAATTCCCCAGATCTCAATACTTTGATCCACAACAACTCAACCTCAAAACCTACAGAACTTGAAGGATCTGCTGCTAATATCTTGTTGCCAGAAACCACAGGACACCTTCAGGACTCTTGTAGAGTCCATGCCTTGGCAAGTTGGCACTGTTTTGGGACCACATGGATGACCAACATATTAGGAAGGAGGTGTTTTGTAATGTTTAGAACAAGATTTTAACCCATTGTCCCATATAATAAAAAATTACACCACTAGACTGTCATGTTTCTCAGTCATGTAAACATCAAAGGACATTCAGAAACAAGATCAAAGCAACCATAAAAAAATGGACAAATGAGGCCATAAAAGCATGTTTGCTAGAATGAGTTACTGTGAATTCGACATTTCCTTCCCGAACTGGAGAAGAAATAAAGTAAAAGAAGATTTTGTTTAGAAAGCTCTTTTTGTCTGACCAAGTCTGGCTCCAAGAGTCAGCCATGACCAAAATCAAATCCAAAACATCTTCCCCCACAATATAATCAATAGCGATACAAGTCTAAATTTAAACACATTGCGACATCGAAAAGCACTGTATAACACATATGGTAAAAGTCTGAAAATGCATCGTTACAATGGCACATGTCTAAAAAAAACGATCACTGTACTGCCACAGTACTTTTTGTGAAGGAATTAATTATCAATTTTATTTTTATTCTTTCACTACAGAGACAGATTTGTTTTACCCCTGACATTTTCAGAGCTTCGGTGAACAGAAGGATAGTTTGTTCCCCATGGTCGAGCCGGCGATAGCCGTGTTTGGTTTGGACACTGCTGAATAGCATTGTATGATGCGTAGGAAATTAAAAATGCAGGGTTGTAATTTACAGGAGAGTGAGATGGATTTAAAGGCTCGTTTTGCTGCTCCACTTCCAAACTTCCAAATATGTCACAGCTGAATGAGAAGCAGCTTTTTTGGGGGGCCGGCAGTGTGTCAGGCCGGGCGCTGCCAGCTCCCCACTGTGCCAGTGTGCGATTGACCGGCAGGCAACCGTTTATCAGATCCAAATGCCATATAAGTCCTACGACTGTTTGTACTGTTAAATTACAGTGTAATTTCAATGTGTTTTTTATAAAAAGGGCAAGGGCTGGGGTTTCCAGCGCACCCTCATCTGATGAAGGGTTTGCTGAATGTAATGCTCAATTATTTCATTGGATCCTTCATGTCCAATATTGCAAGAGGCTTGAGACTGGTCAAGCAGATTATATCACGTGTTTCAATAGATCTGTTTAAACCCTGTCAAAGTACTGAAAGCATTCAAGAAGGCACAACAAACACAGACAAAGAAGTCGTGCATTCATCACCAAAGCACTAATTAAAAAAAAACAAAAAAAACACCAAAAACAAAAAACTTTGCATGATTCATTCACAGTAAGATCTGTAGCATGCATTTAGATGCAAAATTCAATAGATTTAAATTAACAGACAACAATGTAAGGTTTAATTTTCCTGCTAAGATAAAAGCTCAGATCAAGCATCCTGCAATAAAGCAATAAAACTCATCTTGTGAATCTATAATTTTCCAATTTCATGTTTAGTATCATTTTAAATGTCTCAGTTTCACAGCAGTCACTAGTATTATGAGAAAGATTGAAAACTTAGGAGAATTCTGTTCTCTTTTCTGGGATGTGTCTCTTCAAGAAAACCTTCTCCTCTCCCCCGAAACCAGGTGCAGGGGCAATTTGTTCTAGTCTGGGTATTTAGGGGAAAAGACACAGCAGCAAGGGGGGACATTCTGTAGCCAGAACCCCCACATAGAGGTGATGAGTGTTTTTCACCCTGCATCTCTATGTGTATGCATAACTTTGAAATACTCTTCGAGAAATCTTTTGAGTAATTGATGTAATGTATTTATTATATTTGAATTGGTTTATAATTGTGTAATTATGTAATTGGCATTGATACATTGTTACCTGATAAATAAATTGTTACATCTTGATTTAATTTGAATTCGTCTGAAATCGTTATCACCGGTAGATCAAGTGGTTTTCGACATTTCCGCAATTCTAGGGTTGGGATAGATCATGCTGAAATCTTAATAAACGGAGCATGTGGCACGAACGGCACTTTTGTGTGAATAAGCATGAGGCGATTCCATAATTTGTGTTTTAGTAAACGCTATATTCCTCTGTTATTATTCTAAACTAACGAGGTTGTGACGTAAAGCGTATCAGCTATTAATGTTACATCAGAAACATTACCAATTAGAGATCGTTTACAATTGGAGTCAGATTAAACGAACAGCTAAAGGAAAACTATGTATTATATTTTATTTTTTTATCTTATTTCCAGACTAGACACTCAGCAATAACACTTTATTTTGAGAGTTTAGACATTCTGATGTTACTATAAGTAACACTGCATCTACATGTCAACTAACTCTCATAGGAGTATTAGTAGACTGACTTCTTAATATCTATTAACACTATTTTGATGCTCCCCAACAGGCATTCTACTGAATATAAGTAACTTTGTAAGTGTATGTAAACTTATTCTAACCCTAACCCGACCCCAAACAGTCTACTACTCAACGTTACTTAGATTAAATATAAACTGTAACCTATTCAGAATTTGTTATGTATGAATGTATGTTCTAGAAATAAGTCAATTGTCATTCTCAGCACTAGAGCTCATTTTTAGTGTATCCTGAACACATCCATCCCCCCCATGAACCACCTCATGCATAGCTATTTCATGAACACTTGACTGAACTGTGTGCCCGTGTCATGAACCCAGAACACCCTAGTGTGCTGTTCTCCAGTGACAGGTCATCCTGTCTTTGGCCTACCTGGCCTGGGACAAAGTACCGGAGAGGGTCAGTGGCCCACATCTGGGGACATGAACTGGCTCTCATTTGTGGTCTTTGGAACGAGTCCAGAAATATTGGGTTCTTCTCATGACCGCCAAAGCCTGGCCCGTCTCACCTCAGACCGCTGCCAGTAAATTATATCCGCCTGTAATAATCATGAGTGACGCTTTGATGATGTTGAAACCTAATGCGAGTCAATAGCATTTGTTAAACTACATTTTGACAAGTTTGATCACTTAGAAAAGTAGCATCACACCTCTCTTCAACAAGCAGCATGAACCCACGCAAAAATGAGCTATATATCATGAAGCTTTCCTCAGAAAAAGTACCATACCTAATAAAGTTCACCATCAAGTTTCGCCCAGTGTGTCCAGTAGGTGGCGCTATTGTCCTAGTCAGAACATCCTGACATTGTCCTCCTTTGCATGTGGTAACTGGGTTCAGCCAAGCTCTTAAACTTTTATCTGTGTGTAAAATATCTCATGAAAATATTATTTCTCCGTGTCAGCAATGTATTCTGTTAATTCTGAACAAAAGAAAACTGATGGGCAACGTTTCAACAGGCATGCAGCGTTTATGGGTATTAATTAAACTCTCAACTAGCAGTTTAGATGCTTTTGAAGAAAAAATCTAAATGTTTTCCAAGTCGACTGAGCTGCTCATTCGATTTTGATCTCGTAAACATAAATGAAAGGACTCCACTCGTTTCAGTTCTCACTCGAATAGTCAAACAACACACCGCTGTCTTATAGGTAACATACAGACAATTTGCAATGCTTTTAACCTTTCTAAAGCAATAATTTCATCTTTAAGCTATTTCTGAACCAATAAAGAGGCCTATTCTGGAACAAAACTTCAGTAATCAATGCGCCGTCCAGTAAGTTTTAATGTACATCTGGAATCTGTGTTATGACGTGTTCTCTGTTGTGAAGCCAAATAAAATTTGCTACACTGTGGACAATACTTCCTACATTAAATAAACAAGTAGGAACTCCATTCATTTTGAAGGTCTCTCAAAGACCAGCACATCCAGAATCGCTGGACTGGTTAACCATAACGGATGGCCACAAGAGCATACAAACAAGCAATAATCAGCATTCTGATATAACCAACCACACGCCAGCACCGGCAGTGAAAACACAGTTAAACCCTCAACACAGCTGTAAAATAGACTTAAAACTACTTAATGGAAGTGTTAGCCTCAAAATGACATTCCCCATTTTGGGAATAACATACTTGGTGTCGTTGAGCTGTGTGGTCTTTGCTTCCTGCACCCTTACAGGGCAACATTTGGGTTAGTAGAGAGGGTCTGTGGCGAATGCTGGAGGCCGGTGGTCAGAACTGCAATGGAAACGTGCTCTGTTAAACACAAACACGCGCGCTTTTCCTTCAGCTGCGCTTCCAGGAGCGGAAAAGCGTCCGCACAGAGAGACGCATAGATTTGAGTCTGTCTGTACGCGCGTCCTCCTCTGCCAGCACTGGCAGATTTACCAGGTTTAATCATGTAAATCACCTCCATCACACTCCCCTGATTTGAATATCTGAAAATATTGTCTGCGTCGTAATGGATCTTCAATATGTTCACACTATTTTATGGCTGCATTTGGAAAGCGCGTGTGTTTTTTTGCGAGAAGTGTCTTGATGTATTAGGTAGATGAAATGAATACAACTCATTCACGGGACATGTAGACTCCAAGATGTGAAAAACACACTGTGTTCGAATGTAAACATATGAAAACATATATTTGTTCTGATATGAAATATGCTGAGTCTACATGGCTTGAACTCTCATCGTGGGTATTTAAGAAAACAGCGTCTTAAAATACACGTTCTCTGTTTCTGCTTAAGTCATCATCGCTGGAAAAGCGCGAGTTTCACTTGTCATTTATAATTACCAAGATATAAATCTAATACAATTTATCTGCAACAATCAATGCAACTGTATTTAACAAAATGTCAAAAGCCAAAACATGTCCCCTGGAAACCAGATGGGCTTTTTTATGCTTATTTTTATCATTAGTAGTAGTAGTAGTATTGTACACTTTTGCTATTGTCAACCCAGGGTCATGATTAAAGACCTAATAAATCAGAACTTACAGTTTGATCATGTCTATTAGCTTGGAACGCATCTATATGCTATTATAACCGTCCACTTTTAGCAGATATTCACATTTAAAATAATAAGTCTTTCTAATCCAGGATTACAGATCAACAATATTGACATACACACACATACAAGTGTATGTGTGTGTGTGTGTTAATACAAAGTATTGCATTACATTTATTATTCATAATATATATTTATGGTAATTCTATTAAATAATTTCTGTTCAATTCATAAAAAGTATTAAAAAATATATTTATAATCCTAAATACAATATAGTATTATTTACATGTAAAAGTTACACATTGTAATTTTAATATTGAATAATTCATAATAATATATTGCATTATAAATGTTTTATATTTCATACTAACTGAACAATAATTATTAAATACAATGAATATATACTTAAATATTTTATAAAAAAAATGTAATTTAATACGTTTTATTAGTATTCTAAGAATATATAGGATATAAGTGAATATATTCACTTTTATAAAAAGCAACTGTAGGTATAAATGAATGCATGAGGAATTTTCCACTGCCTCATTAAATATTTTGTTCCAATAATGAATAGCCTATACAACTATCAGCTAATGGACAAATAATGACATTTAAAATGATTACAAATTGCTCAAGTTATACTTCTACACAAAATATTTGACTTAGTATATAAGCTCCCAGCAGAGACAGCTCAAACATGTGGTTCACATCCATCACGTATCTGATGATGAGAGGTTTTGATGTTAAAGGGTGGGGATGAGTAGGGTGGAGTGTGAGCTTGGCTTCATACGATCTGATCTAAAGACCACTGAAGAATCTGAGTTTAGCCAGCGCCGCACCGCAGCCAGAGCAAACAACCGCCTGTCACTACAACAGCCAGACACACAGAGGACATGAAACCGTCTGTCTGAGAATAAGCTCCAGTACATTTAGGTAGATGCTTTAAGCAATGAATAGTTAGTGGTGAATGAGGGGCACAAGCCAGAATATATCAGACTTGAACACAGGATATAGCAACCATCCAATTGCAGTGTTGCTGAGGTGGTGATTTTGTTCACATTATCATCAGAAAATCTCATTACAATTGCTGCTTTAAAACTACAATGATGATGAAGACGCTTTTCCACCTTTGTTTGTTCCGTTCATTAGTAAACGACAGTTCACACCAAGAACCAGGTGGATGGCTTGTGCATATCAGCCCAGAGGAGCAGACACTAATGTAGGACTATAGCCTATATCTATGTTTTTATCATTCATGAGCTGGAAAAAGAATCATTCTGAAAGTCATTACGATATGGTTCCTGTGTCATCATTATCGTTAGGCTTTAGTGTGGACTATAGGATTAGAACGAATACTAGTTTGTCGTTATTGTTAGTTATCGTCTTTGGTGTGAATGGGCCTTAATCATGCTGTGTCATAAACGCACGTGACTTCAATCGGTGTACAAGGGCTGTTAATCATATGAAGCAACACATACTGCACAGTCTGAAGGCCAGATCTCCTGCTGCTGCAGAGGAGGTCAGTAAACGAGGAGAAATCTCCTGAATGATTCACATTACTACTCTGATTCATGGTACTGTTAATTTTATGTGCATTTAATTTTAAACATGTACAGCTGAGGAGTTTCATTTTTGGTTAATGAGGAGCATTTCAGTATAATTAATGCAGTGTGTCGTTTGTTTCTTTGATGTTCATCTCAACTCACACGTGCTTCAGAAGAACCACGCCTATGAATACCATTTAGTGAAAACAACATGAATTATATGTTGTTGGGGGATAAAAAAATCTATTAATAGCCTTTTAAGATGTGGTAGGAAAAAATACAAACAAATCAGCATAAACTGACAAACATAATCGCATAAGATGTTAAATTAATAAATTAGAGTTCTACTGGATCTATCTGCTGCGTTCGACACCGTTAACCATCAAATTCTTCTGTCCACCCTCTCGTCACTGGGCATCTCAGGTACTGCACTTCAGTGGCTTGAGTCCTATCTCACAAGTAGGTCTTTCAGAGTTGCCTGGGGAGGGGAGGTATCCAAACCTCATCAACTGATCACTGGGGTTCCTCAGGGTTCAGTTCTTGGTCCCCTCCTATTCTCCATTTATACTACATCACTGGGTCCCATCATACAGGCACATGGTTTCTCCTACCACTGCTATGCTGATGACACACAACTCTACCTGTCCTTCCAACCAGATGATTCCACAGTAGCTGCACGGATCTCAAGCTGTCTGGCGGACATCTCCACGTGGATGGAAGAACACCACCTGCAGCTCAACCTGGCAAAGACTGAGCTTTTAGTCTTCCCTGCCACTCCTACCCTACAACACGACATCAACATACAGCTTGGTACAACCACCATTACCCCATCAAAGTCGGCCAGAAATCTTGGAGTTATCTTCGATGACCAACTGACCTTCAGAGACCACATCTCAAAGGTCGTGCAGATTTGCACTTCGCAACATCAGGAAAATCCGTCCCTTCCTGACTGAGCACGCAACACAACTGCTTGTCCAGGCCCTTGTCATTTCAAGGCTTGATTACTGCAATGCTCTTCTGGCTGGTCTGCCGTCAAGTGCAATCAAACCTCTTCAAATGATCCAGAACGCTGCTGCACGTCTTGTCTGCAACGAGCCTAAGAGAGCCCACGTCACGCCCCTCTTCATCTCTCTGCACTGCTTACCCCTCGCTGCTCGCATCAAGTTCAAGGCGCTGATGCTTGCTTACAGATCCACCACAGGCTCTGCACCTTCCTACCTCCACACACTGCTACAACGCTACGTCCCCACCAGAAGCCTGGCATCACTAAAGAAACGGAGGCTTGTGGTACCGTCACAGAGAGGCACAAAATCACTCTCCAGAACATTCTCCTTCACTGCTCCCTGCTGGTGGAATGATCTCCCTACTTTCATCAGGAACGCAGAATCCCTGGCAATATTCAAGAGACAGCTGAAAACTCATCTCTTCTGTGAACACCAAAAAAAAAAAACCTTTCCTTCCCTTTTCCCTTCCTACTCTAGCTTATGGTACTGAGCAATGTATGAAACTTGTATTGTGAGCACTTCCTGTGTTATTTGCCAATTCATGAAGAATCGCTTGTTTGTTTTCCTCATTTGTAAGTCGCTTTGGATAAAAGCATCTGCTAAATGACTAAATGTAAATGTAAATGTTATGGAATTCTAATTCACAAAATGTAACTTTTATTAATTTGTAACATTCAACATTCATGACCTGATCCATTTGGAACAGTATTCTAAAGTGAAAGGCATGATAACTACTTAATGATGACTGAAGTCATTACAAGCATTTGTTTTTGTAAGGTGTTGCATAGTAATTCCTTCTGACGGATTCGACAACACTTGAGTCATTACTAGAGGATCAATTTACTCTAATTTGTTTACTAATTTCTTAATTTAACATCTAATGCAATTACCAGTTTGTCACCCACTATAAAGTTTTCCAAGCAAGAATGTAGTTGTTTAAACCTGAAATATGCAGTGTGTTTAGAAAGATGCCGCCTATTTCAATTGACCCTTCGCAAACAGTTTGTTTGACAGGCGATCTGAAAAATCATAACCTTGAATTTTGTCCAACGAAGCAGTCAGGGGAGTTAGTAGATTAATGTTGGTGAACTTGGTGAATCTTTCCACGGTTGAAACAACATTCTATCTGATGTCCATTCATGTTTATTTGATACTATAAATGAACTAGTATGATGAGATGGTTGGTTCAGGAGCCGCTTGAACTGAGGAGCTACAGCAGTCTGTCACGACACATAACAGAGCCACTATACGGTATTTATTGTTTAAACTTCTTTACAAAATGACATTTATATGTTAAATTTGAAACCGTTTTGATAAACCGAATACTCTTGTTAAAGTAACCTGCTTTGTCTTGTCTGTTGACGTGTTGTTAGTGTCCTTTAGGCTTCGCGATGTATTTTTCACTGCGTGTGGTGAGAGAGCACGTGGCTTGTCGGACATAGCAACAGTAACTAAAGGGGGCGGGTCTTTGCAAAGAGTCTATTGTGGATAAAATGAGAATCATGATTTTTTTGGTTTTAAATAGAGAGCGTGATTCTCCCACGATTCTGAATATACAATCAAACAAAAGAACCTGTAATTTACTAGAGGTTCTGACAAAATATAATTTGCTGGAAAATGTTTGAATGAATGATTTAAAAAAAATGAATTCAATGACTCATTAATAAATACTTGTTTCATTACTGGATGAATCAGTGTGAATGATTCAGTGACAAAAAAAATGTAAGTCATATAGTGGAATAAGATGTAATGACAAAAGAGTTATTTTACACACCAAGTGGGTTTGAATAGGTAGTTTGTTTTATTTTGAACACTATCATAGACATCAGTGTTTATGTACCAACTAAAAAATCATATCTCAGTACTTCTGTGATAATTTGAATATTTGTAACACGGAATTAGGCTAACTAATGTGAGGTTCAAAACTCTTTCTGGCTCTTGCAGCACAAACACACGTTTGAACGTTCCGTATGATTTTTGTCAAAAGTTTAAAAGATGCGGGCGAATCGTTGCCAATAAAATAAGATCGAGTGGGTGTTTGAAACTTGCGGTCAGCGCTCATGTCCACCGACGAAAACATCAGGGCTTTTCACACTGCGCTTAACCCTGGGTTATCGTCGTTCTAAACACCACTTTTAACCCCGGGTAAAGGAGCGCTTCACACTTTAGATGCGGGGTTATAAAACTTTTGCAGTGTATACTACCCATTGCAGTTCCAAACTTGTAAATTGTGAAATAAAGCCTAAAATTGGAATTCTTAGCTTAGCAACAGACAACAAATCACATGCCTTATATTCATGGGCTTTGAGCATGTTGTTTCTGTGTGAGATATGGAAAATGTCAAACAGCAATGGCAAACATGACAATTGGAGTGCCGTCATTCTTACCTTTATAGTTCGAAATGTTCACTCAGAAAAAAACTTGATATTACAGTCAGCAATGTGTAATATGAGGACAGCAATGCTAGAGCCTTTATGTAAACAGGTCACGTGCTGGTCAACACAAGGTTGCGTTGTTTCTGCTCCATATGTGAGTAACATTTGTTTTTCTATATTTGACAGAACCGAGATATGCTGTTGTTGTAATGTTAGCTATAGCAGCAGGACAGGTCTGAGTGTCATTGTCTGGAGTGTCATATTTTTTCAGAAGCTTCATCTGAATTGGTATTAAGAGATCATTAAAGAGCAAAAGAGACAGATTTTTGTAAAGATTTTTCCTTTCTCAAATTTGAGCACATTACAGACTAGTTCATCTACTGATGGAGTTCTCAACATCACTTTAAACACGGCCTGCCCCGAGACCACCTGTTTAAAGAAACAGAGGTTTGCAGAGGTTTTTTTTTTAAGGCTGTGGTCTGTTTCTTGTCAAGCATCAAGACACCCAGGTGCTCAGTGCTGTATTTGTGCTCTGGGCTTTTGGACGCGGCTTCAGTCCAGTTTGGCAAACTACTTCGCAGAGGTGTCAAATATCGAGAAGCTGTTTCAAATGCCAAGCTAAGCAAAAATCCTCCTTCTTTCTGAAGAAAAGGTATGCTGTTCCATCTTGGCTGTTATTTTCGTATAATTAGTCAGGCTGTGGATGAAAAAACATATTCTTTGCCCCACATGCTTTGATAACACTAGCTACCTCCAGGGTCCGTTCATTAGTGTGAGAACGGAGCCGTATCGTTATACGCGTCACTCTTTGTTCATTTCGCAATTAGCCGTGTTCACGTTCGCATATTTTTACAAATCACTGATCCTTAAAATGAAATCAGTTCTAAATCCATTTCTTTATTAGTTTCCAAAAGCTTTATAAAGTACAGTTAAACACCAGGATAAGCTTGCCATTTACCCAATTTTTAATATTCATAAACTGTTTAGAGCTGTAGATACTTCACTCAATATTTCAGGCACGCAAAACTGGATTTTTACTGCGGTTTTTTACTTCGCAAACACCACTAATATACACTCATCCAGGTGTAATATGTTAAATAACTGGCAGCATGATGTTTATGGAAACATTATATATCAATATGAAGACTTCCTGAGAATTCCCTGCAATTCAATTATGTGGTAATCGTAAGTTAGATCAAGTCGTTAGTTATATTTGGGATACCTTATGTGGACTCTGATTACAACCAAAATATTAAACGTTAAATTCCCCTCCTGTATAATTGAAATAAAGCTTTGCCCAAAACATCATTCTTAGAAATGTCCATGGCATCAATGTATATCGGTCATTGAAGATTTGTGCCCAACACAGATGGCCATATCAAGTATCCCATCATGCACTGGAGCACCACGCTCCTGGCCGGACTGTTCTCAGTGTTTATATGTGCACAGTCCATTCTGCTCCAAGATCCTTATCAATCCGAGCTCCGTGAAAGACGGCTTTATTCAATAACTTCTGTGTAAATTACTCCACTATCGGCCTCATCACTCCAAAACAGAGTGAAAGTATGTTAAAAGCCTGTTCTCATCTGTGACCCATTGAGAGCCCCGGACATGTTTATTAGATGGTCATGTGACCCCGCAACCTGCTGTGTTTGACTAAAGAGAAGAATAATCCTCTGAATGGACTCCCTCCTGCCTTGTTTCTAAACTAAGACTAGAAATATCCAGTTTGCAAGCAAATGGAGAATGCTTTGCCAATGTATTGTAAAGTGCACAGTCCTGTTGTGCATACTTAACATGCAATTTTGTAATACTGTGGCATAACTATGCAACAAGACATTAAATCAAACTAAGAGTTGTTTAAAGCAGTCTTACATAAAGCAGTAGTTCTCAGGTGGTTTTACTCCATAATCCAGATTTTACAGCATGCATCAGTATTTTTGACATAACCCCCCCAAATCAATATTTAGTTAAGCTTGAAACAAGAAAATATATATCTGATAACGGGGTCAATGTCTTGATCTAAGAATGCTTGATATTCGTGAAAAACTGGAAAAAAAAAAACAAATACTAAGAAAGAAAATCCATTTTGCAGTGTATTTTGTTCAAATAAATTAAACAATAAATTACATATAATATATGTAAATTATGTTATATTAACAGTGTTATTAAATTCTTAGTGTGTTTAAAGGTTAACTTTAAGTGAGATGCAAAAACAAAGGAATTGAAGTTGAAATACGAATAAATATACAATACTGACTTACAATGCTGAAAAATTCGGTCCCATTTACATTTACATTTAGTCATTTAGCAGACGCTTTTATCCAAAGCGACTTACAAGGGGAGCAATTAGGGGTTAGGTGCTTTGCTCAAGGGTACCTTAGTCATGATATCGGAGGTGGAGAGAGTGCTGTTCATTCACAATCCCCACCTTCAATTCCTGCCGGCGTGGGAATCGAACCAACAACCTTCAGTTTACAAGCCCAACTCCCTCGCCATTAGGCCACAACAACCCAATGGGCGTGGTATTAAGACGCGTTTTGATTGGATCACAAGTGGACTACGCTAAATACAAATGGGGTCTAAAATGTTTTGAGCTTGTCCACTTTCGACCACTTCCAGAGATAGTCAAAAACGAATTTGACCGGATTCCTTTCGTAGTGTAGAATGCATTCGAACTGTCTACTCTCCACCTACTGACTTAATGCCATGTGGGATTTAAACTTTGTCACGTGAAGACCCAAGTTTGGTTTGAAGATAAGAAGCGTATGAAACACTATGTTCTCTCACCATTCATGATTTCTAACACACACTCAGATCGTTCGGCATGATCATGCAGCTATCAAAGTTTATTTTGTCCATTAGATCGAAAGTCTGAAAAAAAAAAAAAAAATGCCTAGATTTACATACTTAATCCCCTCATGAAAAAAAAAAAAAAACCCTTTCCTTCCCTTTTCCCTTCCTACTCTAGCTTATGGTACTGAGCAATGTATGAAACTTGTATTGTGAGCACTTCCTGTGTTATTTGCCAATTCATGAAGAATCGCTTGTTTGTTTTCCTCACTTGTAAGTCGCTTCGGATAAAAGCGTCTGCTAAATGACTAAATGTAATAGATTTACCTGCACGTAGACTCTCCCCTCGAAAAAATCAGGACAGAATTGGTTGAAACTGGAAAAAAGATATGGATTAAAATACCAGATGTAAACAGGGCCTCAGGTGTCTTTAACTACTATGTACTAACTTTTAAATGAATCATTTGTTACAATGCACTTAAGTACATACATGTTTACTTATATTGTACTTACTATTATATTTAGCTACATGTAATTACATCTGCAACTAATTTCTGTAATCGCATCTATAATTATACTGTAAAAATTCTCTAATATTGGCTGACAACTGATATTCTAGCAATCACTCACACTTAATTTAATGTACTCTGGGTCATATTTTCTCAGTTGAGATCCACTGAATAGCGCCCCTAAGAGTTACGGGAGTCGTGTAGAACTGTGATGACGGAGACGTCAAAAACTTTTCCAGATTCTTCCTTGCACAACGCTCAATTCAGTCAGTTATTCTTAGGAGCAGACAATATGACCTTACACAGATCTCTGGTTGTGTTTGATATGTGACAGCAAGGCCTGGAACCTGCAGATCGGCAGCTCTTTTGGGACATGACGTGCTGCTGGACATGTGAAAATCCAGACACCTGCTCAGGAAGTCTGTCCTTCTCCCCGTCTGCCAGTCGCACAAGCTAGTTGATTTAGCCACTGAGGTGTGAAGCTCCAGTTGTCTACTGTTGCTGCGTTCCTCTATGTGAGTCACTTATGGGAAACTCGCACCCACACTGGGAAGAAGTGGTTTGGTAAAAGCGATTGCGCAGAACCAGGCAGCGAGAAAGGGAAAGGACGCCCCTTTTCAAGAACTTACACATTTTACGAGCCCATAATTAAAGTCTTTGCAGCTTTTCCCAAGCGGCTTTCTGCCCCCCTTTGAGACTCCATATTAGTCAATACCTTTCCCAATGATTTATGAGGTTGTTGCAGGAATCTGCTTTGTGTTTCAGAGCTGAGCCGGCATTTAAAGACACTAGTCATAATCATGACCTCAACAACATCAAATGGGAATGTTCAAGAAATTATATTGCTCACTTCGCTTTGAGAAAGAGCACTAACGTTGAATCTAGACGGCTGTACTGTTGCCCAGATGATTGCGATGACTTCATGGCATCGTGACGCTCCCAATTCAAGGGGCCAGACGCAACTGGAGACGACGTTCATCATCCTTTCTTCCCTGCTTCTCACATCTGTAGTCATACAGAAGTGCATAAGATGTCTTAAAACAACAACTAATTCGTAATCAGAATGAAAGCTGACCTGCGCAAACCATATGGTTAATATCTGGCGGGCTGCAGTAATCTGTGATGTCCAAGGCCGATGGGAGCCACAGAGTCTGCTGAACATGGAAACGGAAGAAGCTCGCTGGAAAGTCATGGTGAGACTTGGTGCATTTGAGCGCAACCTAATAAAAGTCTGGTACAGGAAGTGCTCCGTTCATTACTCAAAGCATTTATAGGGTCCCTGACGGAGTTCATCCAAATCTGGGATTTCAGCTCGTCTCTGCAGTCCAACCGCTATGAACGGAGATCACTGAAAAATCACAGGAAAAAAACAAAAAAAAAACATTTTGGCCATGATATCCTTTATCCAACCATCTAAATTGCTGAAATTGATATTTCTTGGTCTGAAGTATTTAGGTATCTTGTACGATATCTTAAACTAGTGTTGTTGAAGACTTCTTCTGACACTTGGCAGTCAAATATATTTCCTTAGAGGAGCCAAGGAAGGCAGTGCCTCCTTAAATATTACAAAAATAAAATAACGCAAATATTACAAAATCACTTGTTTTTCTAAAGTAACACTGTCTAAAATCGACACCTGCAGGTAAAGTTACAGCGGGAGTTCGTGTCTCTCTCGCCTCCCTTGAGCCTATTGAGTTTTAACAGATCCCCTAAAGTGTGTGGTGGGTTTGGTGGGGGGTAATTGAGAATGGATGGGCAAAGTCAATGCCTCCATCACGCCATGACTGGTTATGATTGGTTCTCGTGTGCGTTCACAAAGCGGTCTGAATGAGCAACGTTATGCCATTAATGGGAAGACTAATTAAAAAAGTAAACAGCTCAGCCACTTAGAGATCACCACTTAATGTCATGCCAAAATCAAACTAGAGATGGCTTGAAAACATGACGACTGTGGGAGGGTTTAGTGAGCAATCAGGTCGGTGAAATTTTTTTTGTGTCTGTGACAGTTTACCAAGTGAGCTTGATGAGTGATCCAAAAATAAGCTGATCATTAAAAAGAACAGCTGAACATCATTTCACAAATATAATTGAAATTTTAGTTATTTTTCGTAATAAAAAAAACAAATCGATGAGATTTATATTGGTTTTAATAAATAGAACATTAACTACATATTTAATGTAAAATACAAAATAAAATTGTATTTGGTTTCTCTCTCTCTCTCTCTCTTTTGATAATGTTTATTTAACCAGAAATATGTAACTTTTGGTGTAACCAGGATTTGAATTTACATGATATAAACATTAATAATATAAATATAATAACAATAATAATAATATATACAACAAACACACACACACACACACACACATATATACGTATATATACATATATTCTCTAAAATGTCTGAATGGTTGTATAATAGAGAAAAATCAAATAATAGTTTATGCATAGTAATTAAAAACATCTGAAAACCATTACTTGGGTGGATTTGTCAGCTTTGGTACACGTATTTCTGGGAGGGATAGATGAATAAAAATGTTTCTAAAAATGAGTAAAAGATGTAGAGCAGAAGAGAGATGATTTCTGCTTTCTTTCACATTTCAAAACAACAATTACACTGTCTCTGCTGGAGTCATGTTGTTCTGTAGCCAGTTAAAGATTTCCATGTGAAATACAGTCTGTTTGCTGCAGGACAACAGGCAACATTCCTCATTTCACATAGTGTCCAATAAATCAAACGCCCAATTGCTGCGATCACGACCCTTTCCTGCTCAGAAAGACAGACACTGGGCTTTTGATGAGCGTCAGTGCTCCTCAAATAATGACTGTCTCCAATTTTATAGCCACTGTCGTCTGTGTGACAACACATTCGGATCAGACACACACTGAACGCTTATGACAGAACCTGATTTGAATAGAGCAGATATTCATGGAATGAGAAAAATGCTATTAAAAGAGCTGAATGTAATGACCATACAGCAGCCAATCAGCATGTTTAATGTCTTGAATTCTGGAGATGATGGAATGCAAAGATGCTTCCAGATTAAATGAAACTGATCAGTAACTCAAGACTGCATTCAATTATCACAAAAATCATCCAGACCAGAGGAATAAAACTCTAAACGTGACATTTAATAACACACTGAGGAAATTGCACATTATCCGAGACACTGTTAAGATGTTTCAGACATGACCTGGCAGGCTGTATGATTATTATTTGTATTTGATTACTGGATGTTTCAAACTCACCAGAGAGATCAACTCCATCATGTACTTTGATGACAAAAAGCCTTGTGAATCACTTCTGAGATCATCTGAACTAAGAACAGTGGTTAGTTAAGGAAAGTTGTTAGGAGTTAGTTGAAAGCATTAAAGATATACTTCAAACTCAGATTCTGTTTTATCATAGTGTTTGTGTGAAACACAACAGGAGATATTTTGAAGACGCTATTGGTAAAAACCAATAAAAACATAGATGAGATTTCATAGCTGTTGTAAAGATTTTTCAAATGCAAATAAATGCAATAAATGTAGGGGAGAGTGGGGCACAACCTAACGCTTTTTGACTTTCTCGGTTTGTGTAAATCTACTTAAGGTTCAAAGAATCCCCCCCCCCCCCCAGCTTAATTTCACATTTCTGGTACAAATATGTAGCTTTGTTTCATTGGGACAACATGCCCCATAGGTGGGGCACTTTGTAACGTGAAGGGGCACGTTGTATCCATGACAAATTAAAATATCTTGTCAATAAAAGACAATTATATGCAAAACACAGCCTAGGTCAAAACAATTCAGGCAAACAGATGAAGAAACATATTCAGACATTCGAGATGAGCCAAACACTCTTTTCCCTCCACTCACAGCTCTCATAGAACACGAGACACAAACACAAGCCAGTGCAAATGCTTAACATTTCTTGAAATAACATTTTCTGAATGTTCAGGTTCTTCCTTCATTCCCTTTTCTTCCCCATGATTTCTCAACAAATATTCATAACAGTTAATTATACCAATTGCATAGGTAATTTAAACCTAGTTAGTGTCAGCTGCAGGTAAAGCATTCCAGAACACCCAAACTGCTAAATAATAGGTTGGAGATACAAATAATATCAGATGTGTCTCATTTTAAATAAACAGAAAAAAAAAATATATATATATATAGATGAAAAATTAATTTAAGAAATGTACTTTTGCTATTGTTAAATAAATGTTTTCTGAAAAAGAGTTCTGAATTTGAGCAACTTTTTCTCTATATATTGTCGATGCGACAACTAGTAAATATGCTTCATCATTCTAGCATGTGTGGAATTTTGAGCAAAGTTTAGAAGCTACTGTATGAGGAACAAGAACACGTTCTTTAAGAGGAAAGACTGTTAGATATAAAGACCTCAGTGTGACACGGCAAATAACAAAGTAATTAAAGGGGTGATTAAATGTCATTATCGTTCTATTACATGCATCCAGGGCTGGGTGGGTTACTTTTAAAATGTATTTCACTACAGATTACAAAATACATGCTTTAAAAAATCATTTGTAATGTATTTCGTTACATTACTCAAGTTTAGTGACTTAATCTAAAAACTTTACAATACTAATAAGTGTGGAACAAACACTAAAAAAGGTAATTGTAAGTTTTTATTTTACAATTCTGACTTTTTCCCTCAGAATTGCGTGATATGAAGTTGCAATTGGGAGTTATAAACTCGCAATATTGAGAAAAGTCAAAAACATTAGATATGAACTGAAAACATTGAGAAAAGTCAGAATTATGATATATAAATTCTCAATATTGAGATAAATCCGAATTATGCAATATAAAATGGCAATTTTGAGAAAAGTAAAAAATATGATATAAACTCTCAGTATTGAGAAAAGTCAGAATTATGAGAAATAAACTCAAGCTAAATTCACAATTACAAGAAAAAAAGTTAGTATTGCAAGTTTATGTCTCCCAATTCTGACTTTATTACTTACAATTTACAATTGTGAGTTTAAATCTCGCAATTCTGAGAAAAAGAAGTCAGAATTGTGAAACGCAAACTCACAATTGTGAGGGGAAAAAACTAATTGTGAGGAAAAAGTTGCAGTGACGAGTGAATTATAAAATGACTCACAAAACATGAAAACAGTCGTGGATCATCAGGACAGTTCAGTTGACAGTTGGGCAATTTTATCTTGTTCAGGACAGTACTAAATAAAAATAACAACATTTTATGATCCCTCTTAAAAGTATTAAAATGTTGATGAAACTAAACTCTTTCGCTTTTTCAAACTGTCAGAGTATCACCAATTACTGTTTAAATGACATTAAAATTTAAAGTAATCACTTTGGTAATCTAAAACACTTTTCAGATGGAACTGTAATCTGATTACCACCCATTTAAAATGGAACTCTAATGAAATACAGTTACTCAAATTTTGTATTTTAAATGAGTAACTAAGTTACTTGTATTTCGTTACTCCCCAACCCTACATGTATCCAAAACGAAATGGCTAAAAACGATGTTTCAGACACAACAAGATGTGTTAAATTATGTTTACACTGCAAAAAGTAAAATGCCTTTTTTTCCCAGTACAAATATGAAAACATATTTCAATCAAGATGCACTTACTTGAGAAGGAATTTTTTTAGGAAAAAAAAAAGGAATCCAAAATAACGACCCCATACACTGGGGGACAGACATGTTTTCTTGTTTCCCTTCTAAGATAAATGCATCTTGATTTAAGAATGTTTAGATATTTATAAGAGAAAACAAGACGAAATACGATGAAAGTAATTTTTAAAAATTTATTGTGTAAATTTAATGTGCAAGATTTTGTCAATTTATCCATATTACATATATAAAGTATAAATCCATATTATATATATATAAACATTTTGTCATGCATATCGAACGGATCCCCTCTGTTTTCAAACTTTGGTCATGAACATAATGGGATTAAAGGTGATTAAACGCACCTGAGTCAGAAAGCAGCCGCTCAGAGCTTCGGTTTCTGTCCGTCTCTTATGTGCAGCTGTTTATTTTCACAGTTCTGCTGTGACATTTTCTTTCCGTCACGTCTGTCAGCTCTCATTAGAGCATGGCCGCTGCCACTGTGCTGGCGTCTACGAGCGGCCCACTGTAAACCGATCATGCTCACTGCCTGAAAGCAACAAAGATCCAGTGATGCATGTCTTTTATCACTCTCGGCTGCTCAATGCTTCATTTATGTGTACACATGCATGCAGCGAGATGCAGAGCGCTCAGATTGCTCAGTTTACATAACACTCATGTTCCACAGTTCACACGTAACAAACTACACAGCTCATGCAGGTCGGCCATGTTCACTGATGATCATGCACATTCAAGTTAACACTTTCTAAGAGGCCTAAAAACTTTTCTTTAAAAGAAAAAAAATATTCACACGTACACGTTACAATACACATGGGGATCAACAAGAAAAGAAAACAATTCCAGATACCTCTGTGCAGGAAAAGCCTCTGAGAGAACGTTCAGGCATGCGTTTTAATGCATTACAATCGGGGCGTAACATTGAAGGGATAGTTCACCAAAAAAGGAAAATTCCCTGATCTGAGTAAATGATGACAGAATTTTAATCTTTGGATGAACTGTTCCTCTGTAACGCAGTCACTCCTACTAGCCACTTTGGCAGGTTGAATTTTATATATAATATGTACATTTTTCAGTCTTTTATCAAAAAGGCATCTGAAATAATAAACTAAGTGCAATGTAGTGGTGTCAAAAACATCGACTTTTCAATACATATTGATATGAAATATCAGGACCGTAAATCGTCACTGGTCTCACGATTCGAATATCTCAACGATTCAATTCGTGCATGAAACTGTCAAGTAGTGTACTTAAGTTACAATAACGCTCTCACACACACACACTCGCACCATTGCTGGCAAGCTAGCACAAACGCACACACACCACGCTGTAAACGTTAAAATAGTAGGTGCATTTTTTATTACTCGCTACTGTCGCTATGTCGACATCGCGACGCAACATACAAACGATTCATTTCAACACTGCTATGAAATATCTGAAACACTTCCAATTCTCCCCTTACAAAAAATTACTGCAGTTTTTTAGAAGTAATACTGCAGTTTTTGTTACATATAGAAAAATGCAGTTTTTTGGACTCGAAAAAACTGCAGTATTGCAGTATAACCTAAAATGTTTGTAGTTTTACTGGAGTACAACTATACTGCAATACATCTGAAGTACTAGTAAAATACAACTGCAGTTCTACTGTTTTTATACTTCATGCAACTTTCAGTTGTACTTCATTTTACTGCAGTTGTACTGTGACTATACTTCATTATACTGCAAATTTGAATTAAACTGCAGTTAAACTACTTGGTACTGCAGTTTTATTGCAGTTCTACTTCAATATCCTGCAGTTCTTTTTTGTAAGGGTCACCCTCTCATCTTTCCGACAGCGAGTTAAAACACAAACCCGCCTCACCTCACCTCACTCACTCGTTTCATTTGCGCCGGATGAATATTAGTTGTGCTCAGGGCTTGAATTTCAGCATGGGATTGCGTGTATTGTGCATAATTTTAATCATTCCCGCAGATTTTGTGCTCACAAGGTCACGCACACACGAAGCGGTCTTTCAGTATGAAATTGAGTTTTTTCCTCCCCTGCTGCTTATTGCACTTAAACAGTCAAATACACACAAATCACACGGTCTCAGTGAGTATTCACGTAAAGTGAATGTAAACAGTTGAGAAAGGAAACAGGTGTAACAGTATAATGGACCCGTTCGCCAGATTTTAAAGTGACAGCAGCCCAATATGCATGCATGATAATATTAAAAATATCTTTATGGCAGTTTTTCCCCATGGTATCAATGTCAAAATTATGGCCAGTGAAAATGCTGAGTGGAAGACCACTAGCTACAGTGGCCGGTGAGAAAAAAAGTTCACGTCAAGCCGTGATCCTAATTATTAGAGGCCAATTAAACACGGCAGCTGTAATTTCATGTTTACTCACATTTGACAGCAAGAGCTCAAAGTGTAGCTGAACTGTGGATGCTAGAAAACAAGGTCTGAATGTCTGTTAATATAATACATCTGGCAGAAGCGAATGAATAATAAACAGTTATTGAACACTGCAAACACACGATACAGCAGTGGAGAGCAGTGCCATGCTTTATTGAGCTTAAATAACAGTTCTTACTTCGTTTTACCATAAACGCATCAGGTTTGGGCTATAAAGGATCTGCTTTGCTTGTTGGCGCTTGAATGGTTGAAAGGTTTACAGAAGAAATGTAATTTGGGAACGGGGAACATGATGTAAAGCAGGTGCTTATGATTTCATATTCATAAACAAGCAATATTTCTTCAGCCTAAATTCTCCAGTGGAGCTTCCTGAAAAGATTGTATTACAGCACCAAACACATTTGCTCATTACATCTTAAATGTTCTGTGAAGCCTGTATATATGATGCATTATAACTATAATGCATCATAATAAGATGTTGTTGTGAATAATTGGCTATTTTTGACCGTTTCTTAAGACGTTGTCCTTGCACATGCAAAACTCACTTCCATGGCTATAAGATTTTGACCTTTTCTCAATATATTTTCTTATTTGCAAAGGCTGGCAGTAAACCAAACATTATACGTACTATTTACAAAATGTGCGCGAGACTGACTGACCCCACTATTGTATCGCTTCCACAGCGATCTGGAATGAGAATCAGATGGAGGCGCATTGCTTTTACAGATAACCAGACTCTCGTGTCCTGTCTTCGGCAGCGAGCAATAACTCAAAGCAGCGATGACCTGACAAGCCCCGTATCCCACCAGTGGAAGCACGTCAGCTGTGACAGGCCGCTCCTGTGGGATTCTGCTACGGAAGAAGCTCATAAAGGACTGGCCGCTTGTGGCAGTGACGCCAGCGAACCGCATGCGTGAGTCTGTTTGGATCGTCTCTACCTGACGGAGAGCGCCGAGGGTGACGGCGGGGTCACAGACTTCTGTATGGGGAGCAGGTACTTTAATGTTTGAAAAGGAGGCCTGAACCAAAAAAGGAGATTACAGAGCCACGAGTATAGCTTACAGTAGCTTTAATAACTCAAGGGGCTTGTTACAGTGAGTTTATTACAATGAGTGAATGTAATTTCGTCAAAGTAAACTTACTACAAACAGCTTCTATAGAACGTGCTAGTAGTCACCAATAATAATTTGGTACGTTATGGTTGTTTACATTGTATAAAAGGCTCAAGCATCATTAATAATAGTAATAATAATAGAACAAATTATATTCATTATAAACAAACTATTGACAAACATTTTAACGACTTTGATATCGAATGTAACAACGACAATAGGCCTAATAATAATAATTTATAATAATATGTATTACTATTCATATTGTGGTTGTCACTACTATATCCACTAACAATAATGAAGGGATTGGGAAGTTATTTTAATCACATTAACTATATAAGCTGCAATGTGTTAATTGTCACAGCTCTAACTCATAGTAAGTTAATATACGAAGTAACATTGAGGCATGAAACCATTTTGCATATGCTGTAAATTAAAAGGTTTTAAAACCTGTCATAATTAATGGCAAGACTCCAAGAACCCGGGGCTGTATTGTAAAAATCTTAAATGAAGATCTGACAAGCTAAGCAGAACATATAGATGTTAACAGATAGGACAGGATCTGGAATTGGGATGTTTCTGTAACGGCCCTTGAAGTGGAGGAACGTTAACTCAGTAAGCAGACGTGAGCGAGTGTGTGAATGATAAAACGAAATAAAAAGCAGGCTGTCAGATCGCTTCAGCTCCCATAAATCTCTGTCCATCTCATGCGAAAAAAGCTCTGGGATTTCACATGGCCGAATTTACGAGGATCTACACATCAATACGTCGAGCGTACGGCGAACACCTTGAAATATCATAGGGGATTTTACCGTGGGACGTTTATAAGGTGCTGACAGAAAAATGTGCACACATTAAAGGCGTTTGGGACGGGACATCGGTATTATCTGTTTAAACGCAACAGGTCAATACGTGAAGACTTCAAACTAGATTAAACTAAAGCACAGCTGATGACAGATGAGTTAACGGGCCTGCATGAAACTCAAAGCTCACCAGCGGGTTTTTGCATTGACTACTGCTGTGTTCACAATGGAATACTAACGGTGTGCTGTCTACACCAGAAAAAAATGAATTGAAAATAAATGAATAAATGGAATAAGCTAAATAAATGGATTTTCAATTCATTTTTCATCATTTAGCAGACGCTTTACAAGGGGAGCAATTAGGGGTCGGGTGTCTTGCTCAAGGGCACTTTAGTCGTGGTATTGAAGGTGGAGAGAGTGCTGTTCATTCACAATCCCCACCTTCAATTCCTGCCGGCGTGGGAATCGAACCAGCAACCTTCTGATTACAAGCCCGACTCCCTCACCACTAGGCCACGACAATTAGCAATTTTGAAAGACTTTGAATGTTTAGCCAAAAATGGCTCATTTAATTATTCAAATAAATAAAAATTAAATATGGTAAAGCTTGATTAAAAAGAGTAAACTGTACAATATATATACAATTATACTATATGTATTATAGCATTAACTGCAAAAAAAATCCCAATATATTTTAAAAGAGTAGTACTGTATGATTCACTGTTATGGCGTTATCATCTTGTGGGTCATTTGTTACATGGAGATGCATGCTGGGATGCATTACCAGGGATGACATGCGGCGCTACATGTTATTTAGCAACTTCAAATGATATGCTCGTAATATAGAATGCAAGTACTAGTACTAGTGTTCTTTCAAAACTGCTGTTTGCAGCAAGCCATTCTGAGCAAAAAAGAAAAAGAAAAAAATCAGTCAATCAAGGTTAAGAGAAGCTGACAATCCTCAGATAGGCAAACCATTTCCAATTGGCCATGTGATTAGAGCAGTTTTCTCGTGAACATAACAGCTGTGATCCCCCAGAGGGCATTATGATCAAACACAAGCCAACATGAGTGAGTTTAAACTCTTAACACGCTCACACTGAGCTCTAAAGCCTCAAACCCTCACTGACCTGCGGCGGGAGACTGACCCTTCAGGTCACGACAGTAAGCTGCAGTCTGCTCATTCATAACTGTCAGCGGGAACATGAGCCACGCTTGGAGAAATGCACTTCAGCACACACGTGCATTTTAGAAACAATTTGACTGGTGTTTATTTGATACCTATGCTCGGTAAACCTCAAAGTCGCTGTGTCTCACTCGAGGAACTGCTGGAAAATGAGGTCATGTGCTCGTGTGGTTTATTTATGCTGTGGTCTTCTAAGAAGCTAGAACTCTTTTTGATCGAGTCGATGCAGGGCAACGTATGACGCCCACCTGAAACTGGCATCTTCAAACTGCCTTTCTAACTAACAAAGAAAGAAAGAAAGAAGAAAGAGACAAGAAACAAAGTATTATGGTGCTACTATTTTTTGGGCATGTACTTTGGGAATACTATGAAGATCTAAAAAGTTTCACGACCTCTATATTACATATGTGATAAACGTGTGAATGCCATATTTTAGAAAGTAAGAGTTAGTATTTATTTATAAAAAATCATATTCTAATTTAATAAATATTTGGTTGCACTTTCCAAGAAGGTTCATTAGTTAAACTAATAATGAACTGTACTTATGCAGCATGCAAGTCTTTGTTAACGTTAATTTTAACTTTTGCTTATATTTTATTAAAATCTTGTTAACATTAGTTTATGCACTGTGAACTAAGATGAACTGTATTCTCATTAACTAACATTAATGAAGATTAGTAAATACAGTAACAAATGTATTGCTCATGGTTAGTTCATGTTAGTTAATACATTAACTAATGAACCTTATTGTAAAGTGTTACCAAATATTTAATATAATTATTAATAATAATCTAATTTATAATAATACTTGTTTTAATCTCTCTCTCTCTCTCTCTCTATATATATATATATAAATACATAAATATATATCTCTGTCCCATATATATATATATATATATATATATATATATATATATATATATATATATATATATATATCTATAAATATAAAATATATATATATATACACACACACACACATATATAAAAATACATAAATATATAAATATATATATATACACACACACACACACACCACACACTCTTGATGGAAATATTTAACAACATTTATTTCCATCAAGAGGTGCATCAATGTTTGGTCAAGATCTTGTATTGACAATGCAAGAGGTGAGCAAACTGTAAATTCTACTCCTTTCAATGAATTTAAGGTCTGGACTCACATGAAGTCACACACATGAATTGGCACCTCTATTCATGCTCCTTCCCAAACATTCTTTCACAATTTGAGCCTAATGAATCTGGTCATCCTGGAATATGGCCATAATGTGTCTTTTTACATGGTTGTTTAAGAAATGAAATGTTCCATCAAGTAGGGTTTGAAGAACTATTGCCAAACAGTTTCATCTGCTCACCAATTTAATTAAAAAGACAGTAAAAACAGTAATATTGTGAAATATAATTTATTCTTGTGATGCACAGCTGGATTTTCAGCATCATTACTCCAGTCTTCAGTGTCACATGATCCTTCAGAAATCATTCTAATATGTTGATTGTCTGAAGGATCATGTGACACTTAAGACTGGACTAATGATGCTGAAAATCCAGCCGTGCATCACAATTTTTTCTTTTTTCATTTTCATTTCATTTTTCATCATTTAGCAGACGCTTTTATCCAAAGCGACTTATAAGGGGAGCAATTAGGGGTTAGGTGTCTTGCTCAAGGGCACTTTAGTCATGGTATTGAAGGTGGAGAGATGCTGTTCATTCACAATCCCCACCTTCAATTCCTGCCGGCATGGGAATCGAACCAGCAACCTTCAGATTACAAGCCCAACTCCCTCACCACTAGGCCACGACTACCCCATCACAACAATAAATTACTTTGTAAAATATAATCAAACAGAAAACAGTTATTTTAAATTGTAATATTTCACAATATTACCGTTTTTACTGTATTTTAAATTAAATGCAGCCATATATATATATACACAGTGGGGCAAAAAAATATTTAGTCAGCCACCAATTGTGCAAGCTCTCCCATTTAAAAAGATGAGAGAGGCCAGTTTTCCACAAGGTTTTTCCACACGGTTGCTGGTAGTTTGGCCCATTCCTCCATGCAGATCTCCTCCAGAGCAGTGATGTTTTGGGGCTGTCGCTGGGCAACACGGATTTTCAACTCCCTCCAAAGATTTTCTATGGGGTTGAGATCTGGAGACTGGCTAGGCCACTCCAGGACCTTGAAATACTTCTTACGAAGCCACTCCTTCGTTGCCCGGGCGGTGTGTTTGGGATCATTGTCATGCTGAAAGTCCCAGCCACATTTCATCTTCAATGCCCTTGTTGATGGAAGGAGGTTTTTCCTGAAAATCTCACAATACATGGCCCCATTCATTCTTTCCTTTACACGGATCAGTCGTTCTGGTCCCTTTGCAGAAAAACAGCCCCAAAGCATGATGTTTCCACCATTCTTCACAGTAGGTATGGTGTTCTTTGGATGCAACTCAGCATTCTTTCTCCTCCAAACACGACAAGTTGAGTTTTTACCAAAAATTTCTATTTTGGTTTCATCTGACCATATGACATTCTCCCAATCCTCTTGTGGATCATCCAAAATGCTCTCTAGCAAACTTCAGACGGGCCCGGACATGTACTGGCTTAAGCAGGGAGACACGTCTGGCACTGCAGGATTTGAGTCCCTGGCAGCCTAGTGTGTGACTGATGGTAGCCTTTGTTACTTTGGACCCAGTTCTCTGCAGGTCATTCACTAGGTGTGGTTCCCCCGAGTGGTTCTGGGATTTTTGCTCACTCTTCTTGTGATCATTTTGACTCCACGGGGTGAGATCTTGTGTGGAGCCCCAGATCGAGGGAGATTATCTTATATGTCTTCCATTTTCTAATAATTGTTCCCACAGTTGATTTCTTCACACCAAGCTGCTCATCTATTGCAGATTCAGTCTTCCTAGCCTGGTGCAGGTCTACAATTTTGTTTCTGGTGTCCTTTGACAGCTCTTTGATCTTGGCCGTAGTGGAGTTTGGAGTCTGACTGTTTGAGGTTGTGGACAAGTGTCTTTCATACTGATAACGAGTTCAAACAGGTGCAGTTAATACAGGTAACGAGTGGAGGACAGAGGAGCCTCTTAAAGAAGTTACAGGTCTGCAAGAGCCAGAAATCTTGCTTTTTTGTAGGTGACCAAATACTTATTTTCCACCATAATTTGCAAATAAATTCTTTAAAAATCAGACGATGTGATTTTCTGGATTTCTTTTTCTCACTCTGTCTCTCATAGTTGAAGTGTACCTATGATGAAAATTACAGGCCTCTCTCATCTTTTTAAGTGGGAGAACTTGCACAATTGGTGGCCGACTAAATACTTTTTTTCCCCCACTGTACATATATCTCACTCACACACACACACATACTATATATGTATATATATATATATATGTGCACACACATATACATAAAAAATTCATGTTTAAACAGGACATATTTTATTTCAAGATTTTTAACCTAAAAAAAAAAACAAAAAATTAAATCCTAAATTAAATTTTATTTGAAATTAAATTCAAATAAAAATTCAAAAGTAAGATATTATTTGAAAAAATAAAGTATTACAACATCATGGATCATGGGACATTCCTGATGAAGAAACACAAAAAATAATTAAACATCAGCATCTAGCTTCTACAGATCATCATCATCACCATAAAAAAAAAGAAGAAAATAAAAAAATATTATGGAACATTTGTTATAACAGATTAAAAAAAAAAAAAAACCTGTTTACAAAAAAGAAAACTCACATTGCTAGAGTTAACACGAACACCAACAAAACAAAACGTGTCCAATCCAGATTCTTGACAGTCCACAACGTTGGCCGTCTAAACAAACCTTTAAACACACAGACACACGGCGTGAGCCTGATCACAGATCAGATGATGGAAGACACAAACTGACAGAGACGAATCCTGCCGTATCCCAGCAAACTTCCTCCCTCCCGTTCACCTCAGCAGGCCAGGAAAGTCATCCCATTCCTGCGGTAGGCACTCTGTCGGGGAACAGCAGAGAATAGGAAATCTGTTATGAATTACCGCTTGAGTTCCACAGAGGCAGAAGGCCGGCTCTTGTTTTCCGGTTTCGTAGACGACATGGACTGGAATGTGCAGCCTTTTTTCTCTTTAATGTTTTATCGAAGTATTTCTGGTTCTGTGGGTTACGAGACACCGTCCTCAACTATTAGAAATGCAGATACAAAACAAATGTGGTTAACAAGTGGTTTATGAATCTATTTGGGGAAACGCCATTCTGATTTGTTGAAGGTTTGACTTTAAAAATGTCACAGGGGTGTAATTGTGAGGGTCCACAGAGCTGCAAAGTAGTTGTTATATGGTTCACATATTTTATTTCTGAACTGTATAACAACTAGGTTGCAAATATGTTTTATGATTCAAATATTTTTGCCTGAATAATGTTTAAAATACACTGAAATATATACATATAATCAGAAACACAAAAATCCTGCACACAAAAAAATAGAAATCCTCCACACAACCATTCAAAAGTTAATTTTTTTTGTAACAGAAGTCTCTTCTGCTCACCAAGGCTGCATTTATTTGATAAAAACTACAGTAAAAACAGTAATGTTGTAAAATATTATTACAATTTCAAAGAAATATGCTTATTTGCTGCTGAAAAAATATAAAATTTTCTAACATTATAAATGCATTTGCTGTCACTTTTGCGGTCAGTTTAATGTGTCATTGTTGAATAATTATAATATATATAAAAAACATACTTAAACATATAGAGCAAACTTCTTTTAAAAATCTTACTGACCGTTAACTTTGAACAAGAGTGTAGTTTTCTAAAAATTGTTTGTGAAGAATTATTATGTGGCTTTATTTCTTTTGTGTTGATTTATCTATTATTACGGTGACCGAGAGAGCTCAACGTGCTGCAAATAAAAATAAAAAAACACATGCAAATAGAAATAAAGACCAACAAATTAAGAAAACGTGATCATTTACATTTAGTCATTTAGCAGACGCTTTTATCCAAAGCGACTTACAAGTGAGGAAAACAAACAGGCGATTCTTCATGAATTGACAAATAACACAGGAAGTGCTCACAAAGTTTCATACATTGCTCAGTACCATAAGCTAGAGTAGTGAGGGAAAAGGTTTTTTTTTTGATCATAAGTTTGACAACACATGTGCTGCAAATCCTCACAACACAGGCAAACACAGAAACGTGCTGCAAATCCTCACAACACAAGCAAACACAGAAACGCGCTGCAAATCCTCACAACACAAGCAAACACAGAAACGCGCTGCAAATCCTCACAACACAGGCAAACACAGAAATGCGCTGCAAATCCTCACAACACAGGCAAACACAGAAACGCGCTGCAAATCCTCACAACACAGGCAAACACAGAAACGCACTGCAAATCCTCACAACACAGGCAAACACAGAAACGCGCCGCAAATCCTCACAACACAAGCAAACACAGAAACGTGCCGCAAATCCTAACACCACACAAGCAAACAGAAACGTGCTGCAAATCCTCACAACACAGGCAAACACAGAAATGCGCTGCAAATCCTCACAACACAGGCAAACACAGAAACGTGCTGCAAATCCTCACAACACAGGCAAACACAGAAACGCACTGCAAATCCTCACAACACAGGCAAACACAGAAACGCGCCGCAAATCCTCACAACACAAGCAAACACAGAAACGCGCTGCAAATCCTCACAACACAGGCAAACACAGAAACGCGCCGCAAATCCTCACAACACAGGCAAACACAGAAACGTGCCGCAAATCCTAACACCACACAAGCAAACAGAAACGCGCTGCAAATCCTCACAACACAAGCAAACACAGAAACGCGCTGCAAATCCTCAAAACACAGGCAAACACAGAAACGCGCCGCAAATCCTCACAACACAGGCAAACACAGAAACGCGCCACAAATCCTAACAACACAGGCAAACACAGAAACGCACCGCAAATCCTCAAAACACAGGCAAACACAGAAACGCACTGCAAATCCTCACAACACAGGCAAACACAGAAACGTGCTGCAAATCCTCAAAACACAGGCAAACACAGAAACGCACTGCAAATCCTCACAACACAGGCAAACACAGAAACGCACCGCAAATCCTCACAACACAGGCAAACACAGAAACGCGCCGCAAATCCTCACAACACAGGCAAACACAGAAACGCGCCACAAATCCTCAAAACACAGGCAAACACAGAAACGCGCCACAAATCCTCAAAACACAGGCAAACACAGAAACGCGCCGCAAATCCTCACAACACAGGCAAACACAGAAACGCGCCGCAAATCCTCACAACACAGGCAAACACAGAAACACGCTGCAAATCCTCAAAACACAGGCAAACACAGAAACGCGCTGCAAATCCTCACAACACAAGCAAACACAGAAACGCGCCGCAAATCCTCACAACACAGGCAAACACAGAAACACGCTGCAAATCCTCAAAACACAGGCAAACACAGAAACGCGCCACAAATCCTCACAACACAGGCAAACACAGAAACGCGCTGCAAATCCTCACAACACAGGGAAACACAGAAACGCTCTGCAAATCCTCACAACACAGGCAAACACAGAAACGCTCTGCAAATCCTCACAACACAGGCAAACACAGAAACGCGCTGCAAATCCTCAAAACACAGGCAAACACAGAAACGCGCCACAAATCCTCACAACACAGGCAAACACAGAAACGCGCTGCAAATCCTCACAACACAGGCAAACACAGAAACGCTCTGCAAATCCTCACAACACAGGCAAACACAGAAACGCGCTGCAAATCCTCAAAACACAGGCAAACACAGAAACGCGCCACAAATCCTCACAACACAGGCAAACACAGAAACGCGCTGCAAATCCTCACAACACAGGCAAACACAGAAACGCTCTGCAAATCCTCACAACACAGGCAAACACAGAAACGCGCTGCAAATCCTCACAACACAGGCAAACACAGAAACGCTCCGCAAATCCTCACAACACAGGCAAACACACAAACGCTCTGCAAATCCTCACAACAGAGGCAAACACAGAAACGCGCTGCAAATCCTCAAAACAGGCAAACACAGAAACGCGCTGCAAATCCTCACAACACAGGCAAACACAGAAACGCGCTGCAAATCCTCACAACACAGGGAAACACAGAAACGCTCTGCAAATCCTCACAACACAGGCAAACACAGAAACGCTCTGCAAATCCTCACAACACATGCAAACACAGAAACGCGCCGCAAATCCTCACAACACAGGCAAACACAGAAACGCGCCACAAATCCTCACAACACAGGCAAACACAGAAACGCGCCACAAATCCTCACAACACAGGCAAACACAGAAACGCTCTGCAAATCCTCACAACACAGGCAAACACAGAAACGCGCTGCAAATCCTCACAACACAGGCAAACACAGAAACGCGCCACAAATCCTCACAACACAGGCAAACACAGAAACACGCTGCAAATCCTCAAAACACAGGCAAACACAGAAACGCGCCACAAATCCTCACAACACAGGCAAACACAGAAACGCTCTGCAAATCCTCACAACACAGGCAAACACAGAAACGCTCTGCAAATCCTCACAACACAGGCAAACACAGAAACGCTCTGCAAATAGCACAAACCACAATGGAATGTTTCAAGGGGACCCCAAAAATTGATAAACCCTACTTGACAACAGCACAAGCTAAAAAATATTATTAAAATATATTATGTAGGCATTAACTCCATGTAATGTGTTTCACTAGCAGAAAAGTGTTTTAATATGTGGCATTGTTGTTCACTCATTAAACTTTAAGAGATGATAATATAGTGGATGATTTAAAAACATTTGTTAATCATCTGTAGCGTACTAATGTAATGTCATCGTAACTGCCGCCTGAGGGCGCTCGACGACCACGTCATCTGTGAGCGTGAGTTTCTAGCAAACTAAAAAACACTATTAAAAATAATAAATACATGAAATAATGTACACTTGTTAAAGTGTGTTTATTTTTGTTTGCAGTTTTTTTAAAGTATTTAATGATTGTGAACAAACGCTGTACACTATAAAGTGATAAGTGAATTTTCTTTGGTTAACCACTGGTCATTTTTAGAGGCAGTCAATCAAAACTTTTGTTAAAATGGTATAAACCAACATGAATGTCATTCTCAGTTAGCTGCGTAACTTGCACATGAGGCATTTAATGTTTAACATCCTCTGTCATTTGAGTTACCATAAGCACTTAGTTGGATGGTAACAAGTGGTCAAACACAAACATCATTTTAATTATTTAAGGACATGTTTCTGCCAACAGAGATCTGTATTTTATGAACAAAACCATCAGGTCACCACAATCCCCGGGTGAAAGGCGGATACGGTCATGGACAACATATAAAAATAACAAGTGTCTTTACGAACAGAACACGACAAACTCCTCTGACAGTGTGTTATAGCACTATTAATGATGATTATTCAACCACAGGGAGGAAAACGAGAGAAACCATTGGAAGAACTCTAGCAGGGCAATAGAGTACATAGAGCTGCATTGTGGGTAAAAAAAGGAAGAAGCCGACAGAATCCAAACCCACTCTGGGTGGTAGATTGTTATATATGTCATTTAATTTCCTAGTCATAAAAGAAATGGAGAATTCAAACCAGATGTGTTCTGTTTGGCCTCGTCCTCCATGCGATACAATTTGTTTTTTGATGCGTGTATTTTTGCATTCGTATTATGGCGAACTCTCTTCTTTTGTCTGGCATTTTAACGGGACACAAAAGTGAAATGGAGACAGGTCCCAGACGGTACAGGAAAACAGACGACTCAAACTAGATACAGGCCAAGAAACATGAACTGACTGAAAAAAAAGACGACAGAATAAGGCAAAAAAAAGAAGGATATTGTGAAAGCTCTCATTCCACATCGGACAACCTGGAACTTATAAAGCAAGATTCCCGCATATCAAAGCTCAAAGGTCGAGGCTTGATTTGCTTGCGACTTCTGTTTCTTGGGGTCATTATCTCAGAGTCAAATTATAGGATCAGCACACTGGAAAGCAGATTGCTAATCAGGAAGAACGAGGAACAGGGAAACATTCGATCCTCTAGTCCAGAACCAACTGTAACAGAAACGCGTTTACACCTGTATCTGTTACACTTCACGTGGGGAAAAACGGCATTCACATTTAGCCTGATACATTGACAATGCCGTAATAACCCTTTAAACATGACATAAATGAACCAGCGGCATTTAAAACTGAAAATGTTTGAATGAACATTACAAAAAGATGCAAATTTCAGTGAATTCTGATCTGAATCAGTTTCACTCGACAGCTTGACAGATTGAGCATGAATGGCGCTTTATTAAAAGCTGGATTTTTCCAGCACAGCAAATTCTCAGTTACATTTGGCCTTGCACAACATTGCAGGCTTATTTTCCAACATTAAAATACACATCCTCAAGGAAGCTGACCAAGAGGGGTTCCCTAAAGATCCTGAAAAATAAATAGCCATGAAATCCACCCTGATATATGTATATAATGTGCATGTTCAAGGAGAAGCAATTGAGATATATCTCAGGGAAGAGTTCCTTCCTGTATGGAATATATTTTCAATTTGACTGCTGCACATGAGACCCGTCGCAGCGTCTCAACCCTTGTCCTCCCCTCTGCTAATTATTTACACTTTGCGAATGGAAAAGAAGGGAAAACAGCACAAATTAGACTTCCCATAAAGTGTGGAACAGTGACAGAAGTGATCTGTTAGAAGCAATGTTGGGAGTTTTTTTTTTTTTTTTTACATTTATAGTGTTGTTCATTTTCCCCAAATATTTCAGCAATTAAAACAAAATCAATTCTAAATGTCAATGCCTGTTACCAGTAAAATAAAGTCCATATCAAAATCTAAAAATGGAAAATTATTATTTTTAAAAGCATTAAAAAAAAAAACTACCTTACACTATACCAGTTCAGCCAAAAATGATATCCCATGATTTACTCACCCTCGTGCCATCCTATGTGTATATGACTATCTTCTTAGAGATGATCACAATTGGTGAAATATTTAAAAATATCCTGGCTCTTCCAAGATTTATAATGGCAGTGAACTAGGGGTGAGTTTTGTAGCCCAAAATAAATGCATCCATCATATTATATGCAATATAATCCATACGGCTCCAGCGGGACAATAAAGGCCTCCTGAAACGAAGCGATGGGTTTTTGTAAGAAAAACATCCATATTTAAACTTTTTAAAGCAAAATTTCTTTACAACTTCTCATTTTAAACTTCTTATAATTTAAGACAGGTGTTTTGTTTTGCTCCATCCTCTGCGCTTCCGTGTCCGTCATTACATCATGCATCAGGTCAAGGGTTACTCTTCTACAGTAAATCGATGCATTCAGTATGATGAACTTCCAGAAGCTAGTTATTATACTTTATAAAGTTTTAAATATGGACATTTTTCTTCAATATGTGAATGGATGCATTATTCTGATGCATAAAATATAATGCATATGGGCATAAAGCTTGGAAGAGCTAGGATATTATTAAATATATCTCCGCTTGTGTTCATCTGAAAGGAAATGAATATGTAGGATGGGTTGAGGGTGAGTAAATCATGGGATAATTCATTTTTGGGTGCAACATCTAATGCCATATTTTGCCAGTCCCTGTTCTTGATTAAACCAATCTATACTGTCTAAAGTCAGAGTAAATTTGACTTTTTCAAGTGTTTTCAGAGCTGATTTTAGGTTTCTTACCATCAAAAATTCCCATTATATTAGCCCAACATTTATCACTCAAACTGAAACGGCAAATAAAAATAACAGACAGTGACAGGTGGGGTTGCCAAACTTTTAATCATTCCTTTTGAGACCAATTTGAGAACACAGCCGTTCATGGAAGGCTATAAGACCAAGCTGACTCTTCTGCAGGTTGGTTGCTCCTGCTTCACAGCGAGCGGCTCTAGCATTAATGGCAAATCCCTTTCGCTGTTCGCGTTTTGATTTCAGCCACATTCAGCCACGCAAGAAAACATGCAATCTCGACAAGTCGTCTTTCACTATTGCTAATGTTGATAAATAGAGAAAAAAAACATGTTAGTCTTATTCAAGTAGCCTAACTTGTAGCATAGGTTATTCTTGGACCTCATTATTGAAACACAAAACAATAAAGTCTCAAGCACCAAAAGCAGCCCATACTAGGCTAATTATCTAAGTTTTCTAAATCTCTTTAATTGAAAATTATGCATTTTGATGTATTAATACATGGTTGCAACAACATTTAGCTTAAACTTTTAAGTGTCATTGTTTTATGAAAATTCAAAGATGTTCAGATATTGTGCTTTCAAATTTCAATCTATGTAGGCCTGTCCTCCTGACAATTTAATATTTATTTATTTTTTCATTATTATTTTTAAGTTTATGGTTATGAATAGAGGTTGATGTTTAATATCCGTTGGTGTAGCTATATATATAGAAAATGGATAAAATTCAACAATTTGAACATGGAGCCACATTATATCTATGGGACTGAACCATATTATAGGGCCTTTAAAATGAAGATTACAAAGTTCATTAAGAATGAGAATACAGATGGATATTGAGATATCTTTAATACTTTTAGAATTACAGATACACAAACTTTGTGAAAACACTATATGACACTCAGACAGGAATGTTCAGTTGAGTTGATAGAAAAAAACGAGATACGTTTCTAGTTTCAACATTATTTGTTCCTCAGAAATAATTTGCGACCATTGAAAACGTGAACCAATTTACTCATGGAGGCACACTGACTTCCCCATCTCTGGAAATTAACCATATTGGGCCTTAAAAATTAAGTAAAGAAAAGTTTGTTGAGAATTAGAATCTAAAAGGATGTTACAAAAATGCAAACTTTGGGCGAAAAACACAATTTTTGAACCGTTGGCATATAATGCAACAAAGATTAACCAACAGGCCTACCATCTGTGTGTAAAAATAAAACGATGTTGTTCTAAAGTCATCTGACCAAATTTCAGGTGAAAATTGTAATTCCCCCTCTACAAAATATTGGATTATTCAGTAATTATGCATCCATTACATGTAATATTTTTGCTTTCTTCAAAAAAAAAAAAAAAAAAAAATCATAAATTTGAGCGGAGAAAGTTTCTGAAATTTGCTTGATTTTGACACGGAATTACTCAAATGTGTTTTTACACAAACTGAAATGCCACAAACATGGTACAGAACAAATATTTTGAGTGTCCCTTATTTTACTTTCCAGCCGTAACTACAGGTGACTTCATTTCTGGTTAGGAAGACGCCTCACATCTTTCTACACACCAGAAAGTCACACATCTGGTTCCGTGGACAGAAAGTGCTGTGAAACACTTCTGCACAGTGTATTTTAGCACCTGCAACTTATTCAAGATGCAGTTCAAAGAGCAAGTTCAATGATTTTAAAAGACTCAAATAAAAATGACTGAGTCAAACGTAAAAGGACACTGATGAAAGGGAGGCTGAGGCTGAAAAGCTCCGTCTAAACATCTACAGCACTTCTCTGATCTCGTTCTGTCTTTGAATGACATTAACAGCACCGTCAGGGCAAATTCAAATGTGGGCGAAACATTCCGCCTTTTTGTGCTTTTGCAAACTGCCTCGCGATGCCTCTGCTCGACCATTCATAAATCTCCATTTTTGCAGTTAAATAGTGCTAAGTAAGACCTCCGCTCCCCCCTTATGGAAACACTCCACGGAGGTCTCCAGGTTCAGACCCGGCTCATCCAGGCAGGCCTCTGGCCTTGGCAGTGGGTGGCAGGCCACGGCCGCCCTCCGCACCTTTACCGGGGCGAAACCGAGCTGACGGGGTCCAAGAAAAACTCAAGGAAAAAATATCTGCAACATGGGCAGAGGAAGCATCTGTGTGGAGAGAGAGGCTTTCTGATGAAATATCGCCTGCTGACAGTACAAGAAGGAAGAGGCCGTGCGGTTTCAGAGCCCTCGTACAGAAGCGCCGCTGTAAAAACGCATTCCAGTAGCCCAGCAACTGACCCTCGCTGATTTTATTGCCTGTATACATTATGGGCTCTGCTGAAATCCAGAGCGTATGGATCAGAAATCTGGGATCGGTCGATACGGAAGGCTGGCAGGGGTCTGGAAGGCTTTATTGGACGCGTGCTCGTGTCCTTCACTTCTGTGAATGGTCACCACATGTTGGCGGTTATTTGTGCAAGCGGTTAAATTTGCATTGGTAGCATGATGTGAATTAATGATTTTCTCCGACCGTGTGAGCCTGACACGAGATCTAAAGAAAAATAGCAGTTTGGATTTTATATTCCATTCATGTCTTTATTTATTTTCAATGGGTCATTACAGACAGCCCACTGTCACATTAGGTAATAGTAAAAAAAAAACTACTATGTCACGATTTACTCACTGTCATGTTGTCTGAACAGTGGTCGAGCAATATGGGTTTATAAATGGCCGATAGCGATATTTAGACAGCAGCGTGACAAATGATCATACTGTACTGATAAAACTATAAAGTGTAAAATATACAGTACGTACGGAAAGTATTCACGGTGCTTCACTTTTTCCACATTTTGTTATGTTACAGCCTTATTCCAGATGGGATTAAATTCATTATTTTCCTCAAAAGGATGTCTCTGTGCATTACCGCATTCATCTGTCTCTAGATCCTGACTAGTACCTGCCACGGAAAAGCATCCCCACAGCATGATGGTATTCGCCATCCTCCAGACATGCCGCTTGCTATTCAGGCCAAAGAGTTCAAAGAAATTTTTCTGTACCCTTCCCCAGATCTGTGTCTCGATACAATCCTGTCTCGGAAGTCTACCGACAATTCCTCGCCCTGACATGCACTGTTAACTATGGGACCTTATATAGACAGGTGTGTGCCTTTCCAAATCATGTCCAATCAACTGAATTTACCACAGGTGGACTACAATAAAGTTGTAGAAACATCTCAAGGATGATCAGGAAACAGGATGTACCCAAGCTCAATTTTAATTGTCAGGGCAAAGGCTGTGAAATCTTTTTTTTTTTTTTTTTTGATAAATTTGCAAAGATTTCAAACAAACGTATTTCACGTTGTCATAACGGGGTATTGTTTGTAGAATTTTGATGAAAATAATGAATTTATTCCCTTTTGGAATAAGGCTGTAACTTAAAATGTGGAAAAAGTAAAGCGCTGTGAATACTTTCCGAATGCACTGTATTGTATATTATTTATAATAATTGTTAATATTGCAAAATAATAAAATCATTTATTGCTTAAATCACAGGTCAATTTGCTCCAGCATCATTATTCCAGTCTTCAGAGTCACATGATCCTTCAGAATACATTCTAATATGCTGATTTGCTGCTCAAGAAGCATTTATTATTATTATTATTATCAATGTTGAAAACATTTTAACATTTGTGGAAATGGTGATACTTTTTCAGGATTCTTATTAAAATAGGATTTATTAAATAGAAATCTTTTGTAACATTATAAAATGGTTTCCCTCTATTTTTAAACTTACCACAAATGTTTGAACGTTATCGTTGTTTCAACATTAATAATAATAATAATAATAATAATAATAATAAATGTTTCTTGAGCAGCATGTTAGAATGATTTCTGAAGGATCACGCAACTCTGAAGACTGTAGGAATAATGCTGAAAATTCACCTTTGATTTAAGGGATAAATTACATTTTTAAATGTAGTAAAATACAGAACAAATTTCACAATATTATTGTTTCCACTGTGAAGTTCAGAATGAACAAACTTAGAGTTTATATATACACTCCGATTGTACACACACTTGTCTGAAAGTACTGCATATCCATTTCAGATCAGACTTGACATTAATTTTCTTGTGCAACCTATTACGCAAGAAAATGTATATATTTGTATACATACATGTAAATAAATATATATTTTCGTTATGAGAGGTGTGATCGAATCACCATTACAAGGAGAGAACAGCTCAACTCAACTCATAAAAGAACTCTCTGGTGCTTCGGCCGTTTTGGCAGGCAGAAACTGAGCCAAGTTGAAAGAGAAGCTTCTTTGGTCGTCTTGTTTGCGCGAGGAAGGAAACTGTTTGCACTTCTCTTTTCTAGCCTGTTAAGCTGCATCACTGCCAGGATTGTGCAGAAAAAAGATGGATGACCCCTGGTGAGAGGAGGTTTATCTTTGATCAGCGCCGCCGTGTCCTCTCGTTGGCCGTCGAGTCTCAGGCGGCCGCGTAAATGTGAGAGACAAACTGTCTCCTCTCCGTTGAGAGATGACACTCCAATTATCAGTCCTGCGCCGAGGGGAACTCACATATGTAACTCATTAGCTAGAATATCATTGTGTGTTCCTCTTATTTTTATGGCAAATAAAAAACGGTGGCCATCAGGCATTGTTTACCGCGTGTCATAAACGAAGTGCCACGGGTCTCGTGCGTGACCGTTTCAAAGAGTCATTGTTTTACGGTGCCCGGCCGGTTTGACGAACACAGACACATTGTTAGTGTCAATAAACGAAACAAAGTCCTTCGCACGCACCATAAAACTGAGTAGTGTGCATATTTCAGCTTCGAACACCTCCAATAGTCATTTTTACACAAAGTTTGCAGGCCAAGATACACATTAGACAAAAGGGTCAGGAATACATTTAAACACTTTGGTACAAAAAGAACATAAATACCAGCAAAGAAAAACAAAGATCTGTCACAGACCGAGCCTGGGCAGGAACTGCACCCCAAAGACGGGATGAGGAAAAGAAAGGGATAGTTCAACCAAAAAATGAAAGGTCTGTCATCATTTACTCACCCCCATGTGATTCCAAACTGTATTCATTTCTTTCCTCTGCGAAACACTAGGGCGTGAATCGGCGGGTCGACAGCGAATCGGTTTGATTCATGAATTATAGGTTAACTTTGATTGATTGCAAATTCAGAAAGTTGCGATTCGATTAACAGATCGATTGTGCACTCACACACCGTGTCTACACTGGCCTAGAGTGGCGCGACACGACTAAAAACAGTAAAACTTATTATAAAGAGTGATTCTGTCTACACTGGATGCGGCGCGATGCATCAGTTTACCGGCAGAGATTTCTCATTCTATTCATGACTTATTTAAATGCTTCCCCTAAAGCTTAAACTATACTTCTTTCTATGTATATGTTATTGCACATGTACAGTCGAACTTTTAAAGTATACTCCATTTGACAGCAAAGTTTCATCTTTTGCCAGTGTCTACGCCAGGGGAAAATTGAGACCACAAACTTGCACCAAAGTATTCAATTCTGGAGACTTAACTTAATTATTAATTTTTTTTTCCCTTCAAGTCAAGTCAAGTCAAGTCATCTTTATTTATATGGCGCATTTTACAATGCAGATTGTGGCAAAGCAGCTTTACATTAATAAGAAAATGGTGTCATTGTGCAGCTTATTCTATGTATTATTGATTCATTCCGTTGCAAATATCAGTAGTTATTAGTCTAGTTAATTTATGTATAGCAGCACTGCAGAAAACAGTGACGTAATCGTCCGGCTCGGCTCAGTTCACATACAACGACGCCAATGCAGGCGTATCAAAAACACTGCTGAATATCAAGCAAGTGTCCCCAACTTAAGCAAGCCAAAGGAACCAAAACTCCAACAAATGGAGAAAAAAACCTTGGGAGAAACTCCTCTGGCCAACAGTGAACACTTGTCCGATACTCAGGCAGAGTTACGGGTCATTAAACCCATTTGGAATCGCAACAGTCAAAATATTTCATCTAGTTCCATCTATGACAATTAAAATAACATTGGAACTCTGTTTTACCATGGTAATTTTTAAATAATTACTAACAACATTAACTTCATTAATGCAATTTAAATGAATTTAATGCAATTTAAAAATACAGATATGAATAAAAATAAAACCATACAAAAAAACCCCCCTCTTTTTCACTCTGGAGTGGAGCGCAGTGGAAACCTGCGAGTAAGTGGCGGCAAATCACGTCTTTTTGAGTCATTGAATCAAATTAATTTGTTCTGAAACATTGATTCAAAAAGGAACGAAAGATGTTGCTCGAAGACACAATGGTTCTGATATGGCTTTTTGGGAACTAATTTCATTGAAGGAACAAAAACAGACTACTGTGTCTAAAGTTACTTAACTTTGTTGAACTGTTCTATAACCTCAATATCACATTTGCAATATTTTCAGGGATATATCAGTACTCTTGCTTGTGTGGTGTTGGGTAACTATAATTATAAGCATAAAAACTAGGAACTGATTATTGGGGAATTTTTGCCTGCGCAACTTGAATTTTGGGGACATTTTTGTCAATTTTTGCCACAAACCTCGATTAATTTCAGAAAACAATGTCAAATTAATACAATTTAATAATAAGGAAGGTCTGTAACACACTTACAATTTACAGCGGATTTAAAAATTTCTTTATTAAAAAAAAACTGTGTTGTATTTATAAACCTGCACCCTTGGCCAAATTAGAAGAGATCACCAAGCATTATCTTAGCAGTTACCAAGCAAATCTGTGCCAAGTAAATTGGATCTGGAAAACGGGTAAATTTTCAGAGGTATCTAGTGTACTCTGCCTCATCAGAATTTGTGTTCCAAAGATGAATGGAAGGGTTTGGAACGACATGAGGGAGAGTAATTAATGACAGAGTTTTCATTTTTGGATGAACTTACCCTTTAATGATGCAACATCACTTTAAAAAGGCTTTGAAAGGATTGATAGTTAATGTTAACTATCGTGTAGGATAGTGTTAATGTATAAGGGTACACAACATTATTACAGTGTTTTAAATGCATGAAAACATACAATGCTTCCATGGATAGACTACCCTTGATTATAATGTACACTCTCCAACTAATATTTCCCTCTACCTTTGCTCTTAAATCTCATTCACACTTTCGTATTTTAAAACTTGAAAGTGAGAGCAAAAGGGATTTGAGAGCTGAGGCAAAAGGCAAGATTTCCAACAAATAATGACTTTGGTCTTTTCCAAAGATATCGTTGCTTGCATGGTGCAGCATAGCACACCCTGGAACACGAGGGTGTGTAAATGATGATAAATGACAAGACTTTAATTTTTGGGTGGACTAACATTTTACAAAGCTGTGAATGAAAGGTCTAAGAGGCATGCAAAGACAAGATAGCAGAAAGTTGCATGAGTGTGCCTTTCGCTGTCCGTAATGAGCGTTAACTCCTGCTTGTGCATATTCATGAGCAGAATGAGACAGATGTGGGAATGTGTGTGCGCTGGCGCCCGAGAGCTACGGGAGGAGGGAGAGGACAGGGATCCGCGCAGTGGTCCTGTCTGCTTGGAGCCGACTGAATTGGATCAAGGCTGCGGTCCATACGAGATGGCGTATGACCGGGACTTCCCCACCGTCAGACTGCCAGCACTCAAGTCTGCCTGCAAGTTCAACTGTATCAATGTACAGTCGTCCCAGGTCAGAACCTCGTTCAAACGCCTTCGATCTGAAATCCAGAGGGCTTAGGAAAATAGACAAGGCTAAGTGTGGGTTTTAATGCAGTAACGAATTTCAGACCTTCTTCCCGCTCTCTCTCGAGCATATCTGTGTCTGTAAAATCATTGGGTCCAGGTTTCACGGGAGTGTGTGGATAATTATTATTAATATAGCAATATATTGGATTGTTTTTCCTGACAATATTGCATTGATACTTCACATACGAATATTGATTCAAAATATTTGATTAATATATCAATTATCAATAACAATTATATATAATCTTCTGCCTTGCTACTTTTAGGTCAAATAAAAAGAGTGATATGTTTTTGTTTTTTTTACATGCAAACAATTTTTTGACTATCTTTGTGAGGACCATATAACCTTGACCATCACAAGTGTTGCACCCTTCCCTAACCATAACCTTAAAACCTAAAACCAAGGTTTATTCCTCAAACAAGAGATAGTGAGGACCAGTCAAAAGGTCCACACACACACGTTCGTTTTTCTATGTCGTTTAGTATGTTTTTAAAGCTGTTTGAAAAGTGGGGACATATGCAATGTCCTCATATTTCACGTTGTAATACCAGTGTCATTATACACATTTGTGTCCTGACGTGTCACAAAAACGCGCACACACACAGAAATACATACATGCATACAAACGCAGGGCTTGACATTAACACCTGCCAACCCACCGAATGCTGGTGGATTTAACGCAGTCACTCCTTCTAGCCACTTTGGCAGGTTGAATTTTATATGTACATTTTTTTTTTCAATTGTAGTCTTTTAAAAATGCAACTGAAATAATAAACTAAGTGCAATGTAGTGTTGTCAAAAAATATAGATTTTTTTTAAACGTATTGCAATATATGAAATGCTTCAAATACTAATTTTCCACAAAACAGTTCCATGATATCAGCTGTGCTTTCTTGCTCTCTCTCATCGCTCTCCGACAGCGAGTTTAAACACAAACCCGCCTCCCCTCGCTCACTCGTTTCATTTGCTCCGGATGAATATCGCTGGTGTTACAGGACTTGAATAATTTTACTCATTCCTGCAGATTTTGGACTCAAAAGTGCAAACACATAAAGCTGCCACTCGGCATTTGAGTTCTTTACATTATACTTGCGTACAGAGACATATTTAAGACAGACAGATAAAAATAAAAGCAAACAGATCTTGATGCAGCTTAATTTCCTTGGAAATGCCCGATGAGGGTTTGTTGTAAACAGTGCTATTATAATCAGAATTTGAGCTCTATCCTCAAGTCTGCACCGAAGAAATGCTAAAAGCGGCGTGATTTAGAGTAAAGCAGCACCTTCGAGAGTTCTGGGCAAAGGATTAGAGTTGTTATTGTGCTGTGGAGCCCCGTTATTTGGGGAGTCAAAACGCAGCCAGATCCAGCGCACTCCAGTGGGGAAGTGCATCCCCAGAACTCTGACTTAATGGGCCGTACTGTACACCACCTCGCTGTGAAGTGGGATTTGGGGGTCAGCATGTGGAAAAACCCACCGTAAATCAATAGCATCTGAAACAGCCAGGAGGACTCGCAGGCAGCACTCCGCTCTCTCGAAGCCTGAAGATGAGACTTTATTCAAAAATAATAGCCAGTCTGTTTACTGCGCCACGAGATGGATTACATGGCACTGAAATAAATACTTCCAGATGCGGCTCAACAGAAATTATACTGAAGAAGAGGGGGGAGAAGAGAAAAAAAAGCAACTCCATAAATCTAGAGAGAGAGAGAAATAGCAAAGCATTTTCTGGCACCAAATACTCAGCTTCATGCTTCTAATGGCATAGTGTTTTTATATCAATGCTTCAACAAATAAGAAAAGATAGGCCACCGTTGCCAGCACTTTGGCGTAAAATAAAAACAAATACAGTTCTTTGTATTCAAGGCTCATAATCCAGGAGTGCTGCTCTTTCTCTGATAAACATATTTCAAAGACAAATATTACGCTTTACTTCAAATGGCGCCAGTACTTGGGCTGTATTTCTGCACTGGGAGGTTTGAATATCATTTCGATAAAATATTGCCTCTTTGGAAGACTACTGTATGCCGTTTTCCCATTCCAACTGACCCACTTCTGTACGACTCTGCCAGTCCGACCGTTCGCTTGACATTCACAAAGCAATTTCATGGAATAATAACAAGCTATTCAAACCACGGGGAAGAATGTCTCTACTTGTAAATGTGTAATTGTTAGGGAAGGTTTTCAATGGCTCTGTAACACTGAGTGCAGAAACTGGCTTCTGATGCCAACACAAGGGATGCAACTGGAATTCAGGGATGTAAAACCTGGTCCAATGGGCAGTTTATAGCGCAGCATTTATGAGGCGTTGAAAAGGGCACAGAAACAGGGAGTTCTGTGGATGTCAGCAGCCCGGTACAGGACGTTCATCCTCAGATATAGAGACGATGGAGCAATAAACAAGAAAGGAGACGCATCACTACCCCGTCTGTTGTCTCTGGCCCAAAGTCTTACGTAAAGCGAGAATGGTGGAAACCGTAAGTACGGTACAAAATATTGCTGTCACAGCAACTTCTAAACATGCATAAGGGCCAGTGAAATTCTAACAAACCTAGCAAAGATGAATATATCTCTAGCATTTCGAGACATGCTTGTTTGAGGTCTTAATTAAAGAAATAGTAAATCTTGCCTTAACAATCAACCTAAAACTGCCAAGTAACCATATAGAAACATGCTAAAGCACTTAGAAAACCTTAGTAACCACCCAAACATCCAAGCATTGCAGTGGGAACAAACCTATCAAACTTTAATAACGGCATAGCGCCGCCCAAAAAAACAGCCAAAACTCCATAGCAACCGCATAAAAACCACCCAGAACACCCTAGCAACCACATAGCAATGTGCTAAATTAAAACACTCAAAACACCACCACAGCAACAGCACAATAATGCTCTAACAACCAACTAAAACACCTAGCAACCACATAGCCATATACTAAAAACCACCCAGAACACCCTAGCAACCACATAGCAATGTGCTAAATAAAACACTCAAAACACCACCACAGCAACAGCACAATAATGCTCAAACAACCAGCTAAAACACCTAGCAACCACATAGCCATATACTAAAAACCACCCAGAACACCCTAGCAACCACATAGCAATGTGCTAAATAAAACACTCAAAACAGCACCACAGCAACAGCACAATAATGCTCTAACAACCAGCTAAAACACCTAGCAACCACATAGCCATATACTAAAAACCACCCAGAACACCCTAGCAACCACATAGCCATATACTAAAAACCACCCAGAACACCCTAGCAACCACATAGCAATGTGCTAAATAAAACACTCAAAACAGCACCACAGCAACAGCACAATAATGCTCAAACAACCAGCTAAAACACCTAGCAACCACATAGCCAAATACTAAAAACCACCCAGAACACCCTAGCAACCACATAGCAATGTGCTAAATAAAACACTCAAAACACCACCACAGCAACAGCACAATAATGCTCAAACAACCAGCTAAAACACCTAGCAACCACATAGCCATTTACTAAAAACCACCCAGAACACCCTAGCAACCATATAGCCATATACTAAAAACCACCCAGAACACCCTAGCAACCACATAGCAATGTGCTAAATAAAACACTCAAAAAAGCACCACAGCAACAGCACAATAATGCTCAAACAACCAGCTAAAACACCTAGCAACCACATAGCCATATACTAAAAACCACCCAGAACACCCTAGCAACCACATAGCAATGTGCTAAATAAAAACACTCAAAACAGCACCACAGCAACAGCACAATAATGCTCTAACAACCAGCTAAAACACCTAGCAACCACATAGCCATATACTAAAAACCACCCAGAACACCCTAGCAACCACATAGCAATGTGCTAAATTAAAACACTCAAAACACCACCACAGCAACAGCACAATAATGCTCTAACAACCAGCTAAAACACCTAGCAACCACATAGCCATATACTAAAAACCACCCAGAACACCCTAGCAACCACATAGCAATGTGCTAAATAAAACACTCAAAACACCACCACAGCAACAGCAGAATAATGCTCAAACAACCAGCTAAAACACCTAGCAACCACATAGCCATTTACTAAAAACCACCCAGAACACCCTAGCAACCACATAGCAATGTGCTAAATAAAACACTCAAAACACCACCACAGCAAAAGCATAATAATGCTCTAACAACCAACTAAAACACCTAGCAACCACATAGCCATATACTAAAAACCACCTAGAACACCCTAGCAACCACACAGCAATGTGCTAAACAAAAACACTCAAAACACCACCACAGCAACAGCACAATAATGCTCAAACAACCAGCTAAAACACCTAGCAACCACATAGCCATTTACTAAAAACCACCCAGAACACCCTAGCAACCACATAGCCATATACTAAAAACCACCCAGAACACCCTAGCAACCACATAGCAATGTGCTAAATAAAACACTCAAAACACCACCACAGCAACAGCACAATAATGCTCAAACAACCAGCTAAAACACCTAGCAACCACATAGCCATTTACTAAAAACCACCCAGAACACCCTAGCAACCACATAGCCATATACTAAAAACCACCCAGAACACCCTAGCAACCACATAGCAATGTGCTAAATAAAACACTCAAAACACCACCACAGCAACAGCACAATAATGCTCTAACAACCAACTAAAACACCTAGCAACCACATAGCCATATACTAAAAACCACCCAGAACACCCTAGCAACCACATAGCCATATACTAAAAACCACCCAGAACACCCTAGCAACCACATAGCAATGTGCTAAATAAAAACACTCAAAACACCACCACAGCAACAGCACAATAATGCTCTAACAACCAACTAAAACACCTAGCAACCACATAGCCATATACTAAAAACCACCCAGAACACCCTAGCAACCACATGGCCATATACTAAAAACCACCCAGAACACCCTAGCAACCACATAGCGATCACCCAGAACCCCACAGCATTGTTCTAAAGAATTATCAAAACACAATTGCAACTGCATAGCAAAACCCTCAAACCTCAGCAATGGCATAGCAACGCCCTAACAACCAGTCAGAAAACACTAGCAACCATATAGCAACAAACAAAAAGCCACCCCGAACACATTAGCAAAAAATAGCAATGCGCTAAAAACTACTTAAACCAGCGCAGCAACGGCACAGCAACGCCCTCATCATGGTAGCGACTTTCACCCAGGTTTCTCACAGTTTATACAAAAATTGAGTCGTAACAGTTCTAGTTATACTTAAAAAAGTACTTTACAATTCACCACAATGTATAAGAAGACTTTCAAATTCCCAGTATCTGTCCTGCTAGGTATTTTCAACAATGCAAAGCTGTCATAAAATGAAATCCCTGTGGCTATTTCATTTACTCGGCATGTACTCGTGACGCTCCCAAGCACAAAGTTCTCCTCACTAGCCTGGCATTAGCAGGTCAAATTAAGCATCAGAAAAGGATGTTTTCGCCAAGCATCTACAAAACTGGCAGAAACAAACACAAAAGGAAAAACAATTCCATCTGATGAGCCGATTTTCCACAACAGCAGACTCTGGAATCAAATAAAAGTATACTTCTTCTTGGCCGGTGACTTGCTGTCCTTGCGGACGGGGGAGGTAATCGCGTTGCCCTGTGCGTGAGTGTAATCTAATGAACTCTGAATGATTGTAGGTCTTGCGTTACCCTCTTAATTCAATTTCAAAGTTAATAATCTCACAATATGACTTGATTTTGGTAATTTGAGGCCGATAAAGCCTCCAACAACAGTCACTTGGGCAGACATTTAAATGATATAATGCTACACATCCACAACGGTGAAACTTGAGTGAAAGCGAACCGTTTCCAGATTGGCCATTTCTCTTCGTTTCAATCTGGGGGAGTGTTGAGCATCTCACATGCATTTGAAGTTAATACGACGACTTAACTGCTGGCTCATGTGTACGGTAGACCACGCTACAGTCTGGAACGTGACCGCACCTCCAAATGCCCCAATAGATAACGGGACACGTTAACGAGAAATTGCCTCACGTCTGTCAGCAACCCCATATACGCTCAAGCTTCCAAACAAGGGCTTCTACCTTTTAGGTTTTTTAAAAAGACCAGAGTGAAAATTGCTTATTGGTGCAATTAATCATGGGTTTAAACTGGCTCCAGTCTCAATAAAAGCAAGCCAATTACATGATAACTGGGTTCTGACGGCACTTACTCAGTCACTCGCATCCGACGCCCGTCTAATTATTCCTGTGCCATTCCCAGTAAGGAGCTGAGATTTACTCATCAAAGGCGAACGCAAGTGGCACTAGAGAACATCTGGAAGTCTTCACTCAGCATCATACCCTGGAAAACCATATAACACCTGTTTTATATATTAAACAATACACTGCGTCCCTGAGCAACTCCCAGTTTCCTACAGCTGTACATGTCGGCTTTGTGTTTTATGCCATGGAAATGGCCCCGTCCAGTCACACTTGTCCTGCGTTGCTTAGTGAGCACAAAACTGTAGGATTTGAAGTTCATTTAAAGATGTAATAAGAACGTGCTTCCGTCACGCTTTGGTTTACAAAGGCCTCATCAACATCAGAGCAATTCGAATTGAAACGATGGAAATATCCCTGTTGTGCATTTCCAGTGATCTAGTGCTAGTAGGGCAGGGAGTAGGAATTTGAATGCCAGGCCAGCAGCTGAGGCTATTTTCATGGCAAGAGATGTGTTGTGCAGTTCCGACCATTTACGCAGAAGAAGCTGTATTAATAAAATAAAATAGAATACAAAAAATTGAAATCACACAAGATGTTATAATTGTAAATACATGACAAAAATCCTTGAAAACTTATTGAACAAATTGTCTACTTTTGTTTTTTTTTCATCATTTAGCAGACGCATCATTTTATCCAAAGCGATGGGAGCAATTAGGGGTCAGGTGTCTTGCTCAAGGGCACTTTAGTCATGGTATCGAAGGTGGAGAGAGTGCTGTTTATTCACTATCAATTCCTGCTGGCATGGGAATCGAACCGGCAACCTTCAGATTACAAGCCAGACTACCCATATACTTGGGGATTGGGTCTACTTGCATTAAAAGCAGAGCAGTCATCTAGTGGTTTGCTATTTGATAACTGTTTTACATCACAATGAAAAGCAACAAATATCAGTTTTTAGAGCAAAAACCAGCCATGCAGAATAGATTTTGCCAGCTTTCCTGGCAGCTGTTGGCTCGGGAACGATCAAGTAGGCCTTCAGTGGTAAATTGCTCATTACCTGTGAATTGCAGATTGACCACAATAGCAAAAGCCTCCAAATTGGCTGTGAGAAAGCCTCCAAAAGCCATTTCTCAAACGCAGTCTAGCACTTAAGACACCCACACTCCTGTGCCTGATGGAAAATTATAACTCGGCAGTCGGCGAGCTGCAAAGTCGCATACGTAAGAGAGTGAAATAAGCAGGCATTTCTCAGCTGTAAACAGAACTTACGGAAAACAAAACAAAATTAAATCTCCTTTGTATTTCCAAAAAGGATCGAAATTCTGCTTATTTAATTCTCCAGTAGAATTATGTGACTTTTATGAGGAAAATTACACTAACCACAAATTGCGCTAAACAATTCCAATACTTTAGGGCTTGACCACTTTAAAATGGGGCTGCGCTGCGATTATAAATATAACTCTTTTACGGCTCTGTTATTACGTACTGAGAAGGGGGAGAGCGGGCCAATCTTGTGGCTGTAGCGCCTGATGGCCTCTCTGATGTGGGCTGGTTGGATGGCACTGCTCTGAGCCTCCGCGCCACAGGCCGCCGCGCTCTGCAACGAAGAAGACAGAGAAAATACAGCTCGTATTATTGTTAATTCAAAAACATGGTGGGAGTCCTTCAGTTTGATGCACAAACACAGCCCGGCAAGCACAAGGCACACACAAACGCAAGCTTTTTGGAATCAAAATTGGTGGATGGGCCAGAGCTTTACCTCCGGAGATATAAATGCTATGTGTCATTTGATGCTTTATGAACTTTCAGCACTGATATATAGAGGTTTGACAGTAAACGTTAGTGCTGCGTGTGATTGGCTGTAATTGCAATGTCTCTGAAGTCACTGGAGGGAAGAGAACAATTTCAACTTGGTATCAAGTCGGATGGAAAAACAACTTCCCTATTTGGATGTTTGCAATAAACATCAGAGAAACTCGCAGTCAGTAAAACAGGGTGAATAGGAAAATATTGAGACTACTGATATCCTCGCTCATGTTTCTAAAGCTCACCAAGAGGCTGGAATCTATGACAAATATTACAGCAACTTCAAGGTTTCTTACGGTGTAAAATAAACAGCGTTAGGGTGTTGGTTTGGTTTTTTGAGAGGCCCAATGGTGTGTGTCTGTCTGACCAATGGAAGTCAAGGGATTTTTGCAAGGCAGTCTTAGGTTGGACCACATTAATTGGCACATGAAATTGAAGAATTTAGCAAGGAAAGAAAGATATAATAATAATAATAATAATAATAATAAGTGTATTTAATACACACACTCACTATAAATTGTTTATTTACAATTTATTATTAATATTATAAAATGTGTAATATTTATTTTAAAAATGATGGTTGAGTCACTCTTGTTAGGTCCAGCCCAGTCAGACTTTTCAAATAAACAGTCTGCAATTCCATTTAACAATCACTAGTGGTGCAGTAATTACACTTATCTGTAACAGATTGGTTGGAAAATCTTAACACAATAACATAAAATATTAATGATAAAAGAAATGATTAGCAGGTAGGGGTGTAACGGTACACAGAAGTCACAGTTCATACCTCGGTTTTGGGTTCACAGTTTTGGTCCGATATCGGTACAATAGCAAAAATGGTCACACTTTAGTTTAGGGTCCAATTCTCACTATTAACTATTAACTATGACTTTTGCCTCAATAAAACCCTAATTACTTAGTTTATAGTTAGTAAAGTATAGGGCTGGGACAATATATTGATGCATTGCGATTTATTTATTTATAAGAAAATTTTTATTACTTGAGATTAATGTAAACAGCCCAGTGCAAACACCCTTGTAAATCCTTTTGGAACTTTATGAATGATTATTTTATAGAAGTTTCAAGTGGTGTGCGTAAAGAATCGGAAGTAAGCAGAGTATGGCTGTTTCTAAAGCGCACAGTGTCATCTGTTGTTAAAAACTCAGAGCTCAGAATCGATTGGAAAGAGAAACGCGATACATACAGAAAATATCATCTCGATTCGCGATGCATCAATGTATTGTCCCAGCCCTAGTAAGATTTGGGCATTGGGTAGGATTATGGGATGTAGAATATATGGTCATACAGAATAAAGCATTAATATTTGCTTTATAAGTACTAATAAACAGCCAATATCATAGTAATATGCATGCTAATAACTAGTATTTGGTCACCATCAACTACAAAACTGTAAAACATCTCATTTCATAAAAGTATAGAATAACAAAAAATGTGCATGAAAAATGCATTAGGAGTGTTACAATTTGATCCACTTAAACTATATTTAAACTTTCAAAGCTTAAGCCCAACCCTCCTATGCTTACTTTTCTGTGTTCTGCTCCATTTCACGCACAGTTAATAGTGTGAGCCTTTAAAAGTATTCTCCTTTGTCCACGAGCGCAGAAAGACGCATTCAATGCATGCACACAACGTTGTTTTCAAGCGCTCAAGTCAAGTCACCTTTACCTATATAGCGCTTTTTACAATGCAAATTGTGGCAAAGCACCTTTACAATAATAATTGGCAAATAATTTTTGACTGCACAGCAGCTCCCAAAGAAAATGGTGTCATTGTCCAGCTTATTCTATATATTTGTATTGATTCATTCTGTTGCAAAGATCAATAGTTATTAGTCTAGTTAATTTAGGTATATCAACACTGGAGAAAACAGTGATGTAATAGTCCGGCTCAGTTCAGTCCGCATACAACAGTGCCACTGCAGGCATATCAAAAATCAAAAACACTGCTGAATATCAAGCAAGTGTCCCAAACCAAGCAAGCCAAAGGCAACAGCAGCAAGAAACCAAAACTCCAACAGAATGGAGAAAAGAAAAAAAAAAAACCTTGGGAGAAACCAGGCTTAGTCGGGGGGCCAGTTCTCCTCTGGCCAACAGTGAACACTTGCCCGATATTCAGGCAGAGTTAGAGGTCATAAATCTGATCTGGGATTGCAACAGTCAAAATATTTAATCCAGTTCCATCTAGTTTAAGAAATTTTTCATCACACTGGTATGTGACAGTTTGTTGGGGATTTCTGCCACTGGCTGATGTGTCTGTAAGGCCCTCACAAGAGATGAGCTAGTTGACACAGTCTCCGCCAACACCCCAGGGCCATGCTGCTGCTGCGCACAGCCGCAGGTTCCCCATCCGACCCGGACACGGCCCGGATCCAGCCAATCATGTTAAATGGTAAACTTCAGGATAAGCAGAGAGATTAAAATTAGCGTAGACGCCATTCTTCTTCTGATGTAACGAGTACATCTGGTGCTATAGGAAGTGATCCCGGACCGGCTGACCTGATCTATGCAGCCTAACAATCCTTTAACGGATATGAAGACAAAAGTTTATAGTGCGTCATGTGTATGCCAGGTTAAATATATGTGTTTTTAGTCTAGATTTAAACTGACAGAGTGTGTCTGCTTCCCGAACAATGCTAGGAAGATTGTTCCAGAGTTTAGGTGCCAAATAGGAAAAGGATCTACCGCCTGCGGTTGATTTTGATATTCTAGGTATTAACAACTGGCCAGAATTCTGAGATCTAAACAGACGGGAAGGACTATAATGCATTAAGTGCTCACTCAGGTACTGGGGAGCTAAGCCATTTAGTGCTTTGTAAGTAATTAGCAAGATTTTAAAATCTATACGATGTTTAATAGGGAGCCAGTGCAGTTTTGACAGAACAGGGCTAATATGTTCATATTTCCTGGTTCTAGTAAGGACTCTAGCAGCTGCGTTTTGGACCAGCTGTAATTTGTTTATCACGCGACCAGGGCAACCACCCAATAGAGCGTTACAGTAATCTAGTCTCGAGGTCATAAACGCATGAACTAGCTGTTCCGCATTTGTCATTGAGAGCATATGTCGCAATTTAGATATATTTTTAAGATGGAAGAATGCGGTTTTACATATGCTAGAAATGTGGCTTTCAAATGAAAGATTGGTATCAAAGAGCACACCCAGGTTCCTAACTGACGAAGATGACTTAACAGAGCAGCCATCAAGTGTTAGACAGTATTCTAGGTTTTTATGTGAAGTTTTTGGTCCAATAATTAGAATCTCTGTTTTTTCTGAGTTTAGTAGTAGGAAATTACAAGTCATCCAATTTTTTATATCAGCTACGCATTCTGTTAATTTTGAGAATTGGTAGGTTTCGTCAGGGCGTGAGGAAATATAGAGCTGAGTATCATCAGCGTAACAGTGAAAGCTAATGCCATGCTTCCTAATGACATCTCCCAAGGGTAACATGTACAGAGTGAAAAGCAACGGTCCTAGAACTGAGCCTTGTGGTACTCCATATTTAACTTGTGATCGAAATGACATCTCTTCGTTTACTACTACAAACTGATAACGGTCGGATAAGTATGATTTGAACCATGCCAATGCAATTCCACTAATGCCAACATAATTTTCGAGTCTATTCAAAAGAATATTGTGGTCGATTGTGTCAAAAGCAGCACTGAGGTCTAGTAACACTAATAGAGAGATACAACCATGATCTAATGATAAGAGCAAATCATTTGTAACTCTAATGAGAGCAGTCTCAGTACTATGGTACGGTCTAAATCCTGACTGGAAATCCTCACAGATACCATTTCTTTCCAAGTAGGAACTAAGCTGAGATGATACTGCCTTTTCTAGTATTTTTGACAGAAAAGGTAGATTGGAAATCGGTCTGTAATTGACTAATTCACCTGGATCAAGTTGTGGTTTTTTAATAAGAGGTTTGATAATAGCCTGCTTAAAATTTTTTGGTACGTAACCTAGTGATAAAGATGAATTAATGATCTTAAGAAGAGGATCTATGACCTCTGGAAGCATCTCTTTCAATAGCTTAGTCGGTATAGGGTCTAACATACATGTTGTAGATTTTGATGATTTAACAAGTTTAGACAATTCTTCCTTTCCTATAGCAGCGAATGAATGGAATTTTTCCTCAGGGATACAACAACCCACTGTCTGATGTGATACTGTAGTAGACAGTTGCATGGCTATAATTTTCTCTCTAATGTTGTCAATCTTGCAAGTAAAGAAGTTCATAAAGTCATTACTGCTGTGCTGTTTGGAAACATCAGAAGTTGAGGCTGTATTTCTTGTTAATTTAGCCACTGTATTAAATAAATACTTAGGGTTGTGTTTATTTTCTTCTAAAAGATTTGAAAAATAAGCAGATCTAGCGGTTTTTACAGCCTTTCTGTACTCCATCATTTTCTCTCTCCATGAAATCCGAAAAACTTCTAGTTTTGAATTCTTCCAGCTGCGCTCCAGTTTTCTGGCTGCTCTCTTAAGGGCCCGAGTGTGCTCGTTATACCATGGCGTTGGACTAATATCCTTAATCTTTTTTAAGCGCAAAGGAGCGACAGAGTCTAGAGTGTTCGAAAAGAGAGCGTCAATAGTTTCTGTTGCAACATCGAGTTCTTCTAAGCTGTCTGGTTTGCTAAGTTGATGAAACTGATCAGGAAGATTATTTATAAAGCAATTTTTAGTGGTAGAAGTGATGGTTCTAACATATTTATGGCAGACAGGCGGTTTTCCAGCCTTGGATAAATGTAGCACGCATGAGACTAGATAATGATCTGAGACGTCATCGCTCTGCTGCAGAATTTCAACGGCATCAATATCGATTCCATGTGACAATATTAGATCTAGAGTATGATTACGACAATGAGTTGGTCCTGACACGTGTTGTCTAACTCCAATAGAGCTTAGAATATCTGTTAGTGCCAATCCCAATGCGTCTTTTTCATTATCTACATGTATATTAAAATCACCAACAATAAGGACTTTATCCACAGCCAGTACTAACTCCGATAAAAAATCAGCAAATTCTTTGATAAAATCTGTATGGTGCCCTGGTGGCCTGTATACAGTAGCCAACACAAATTTCAGATGAGATTTGTCACTTACATTATATAACGTTACATAGAGCACCATCACTTCAAAAGAGATATATTTGAAAGACTTTTGAGTAATACTGAAGATATTACTATAGATTACAGCAACACCTCCCCCTTTACCTTTCTGACGAGGTTCGTGTCGATAATAGTAACCTTGAGGGCTAGACTCATTTAAAGTAATGTAATCGTCTGGTTTTAGCCAGGTTTCTGTCAAACACAGCACATCTAGGTTATTTTCTGTGATAATATCATTTACAATAAGTGCTTTTGAAGAAAGGGATCGAATATTCAGCAACCCAAGCTTTATCATTTTGTTATCTTTATAATCTCTGTTTACTACTTGTTGAACATCAATTAAATTATCACCCGTAAATGGGTTTGGAAGTTTTCTGTATTTATTAGTTCGGGGTACAGACACAGTCTCTATCTGACGATATCTAGGTGAAAGAGTCTCTATGTGTTGGGATTTATCTGAATTCTGTGACGTGAGACAGCTAGCAGACGGTCGGTTTAGCCAGTCTGTCTGCTTCCTGACCTGGGCCCCAGTTAGTCAAGGTTGAGCTCTAAGACTATGTGCCATATTACTAGAGAGAAGAGCGGCACCACCCCAGGAGGGATGAATACCATCTCTTTTCAACAGGTCAGGTCTGCCCCAAAAACTTTTCCAATTGTCTATGAAACCTATATCATTCTGTGAACACCACTTAGACAGCCAGCCATTGAGTGATGATAGTCTGCTAATTATCTCATCACTCCTACGAGCAGGAAGGGGTCCAGAAAAAAATTACAGTGTCTGACATCATACGTGCGATTTCACACACCTCTTTAATGTTAATTTTGGTGATCTCCGACTGGCGAAGTCGGACATCATTAGCGCCGACGTGAATAACAATCTTAGAGTATTGACGATTAGCATTAGCCAGCACTTTTAAATTTGCTTTGATGTCAGGCGCTCTGGCTCCCGGCAAACATGTGACTATGGTGGCTGGTGTCTCTATTTTCACGTTCCGTGTAATAGAATCGCCAATAACTAGGGCACTTTCAACAGGATTCTCAGTGGGTGCGTCACTGAGTGGGGAGAACCTGTTTGATGTTCTAATCGGAACGGAAGAGTGGTGTTTTTTAACACGACTAGGCCGCCTCACGGTCACCCAGTTGCCCTGCTGCACGGGCTCTTCAGCCGAAACCGAACAATGTACGGAGTTCACTAGGCTAGTCGCATCCAAAACAGTATCTGAAGCGCTTGCATTCTTACTATCCTCAATTAAAGTTTGGATGCGTGTCTCTAATTCTGAGATTTTCTCTGTCAGCCTGACTATTTCCCTACATTTATGACATGTGAATCCCTCGTCGCTGACAGAGAAAGCTATACTATGCATGTGACAGATGTGTTTGATGAGTTCGTAGAAAAGGAAAGCATGACAGAAATGACGGTGGGCACGGATGACAAGTTTACAAACGAGCATAATGCTAACGCGTTGTGATAGTGATATAGACTAAAAGATTAAAATCTAGCAACATCAGATTAATGTGATAGGCAATATTAGACAATATCAGATATATGTTGATGATAAAGTAATAATGATAATAATGAGATTCAAAACAAAGCAAAAGGAGCAACCAAATCAAATCAAGTCATTCACATATGCGCTGTTGTTCTTCTGCTCTTTTTCCTATAGTGGAAACAGAGCCCCCCCTTCTGAATTGGAGCGTGGAACGCCTGTGACTGACTGTATTAGTTGCCAGATAGCATGCACGGAACCATGACATTTGTACACCCCTATTAGGAGGTATTTGCATTTCATTATTTGCATACCTTCTTCCTTTTCCTCTGTTTAACCTTACTGCTGCCATCTTGGTTTGGCCCACCGTTGCCCTGGGCCATGGAGTGCATCTTTCCTTGATGCCCTGCCGTCAGAGGCCCGCTGGGAGTGGACGGCGGGGTGTTTTCTGGAGAGTCTGTTTCCTTTTTTGTGCTTGCAGCCTTAAATTAGACCAGAAAAATTGCTTGCGTGAAAATAAATTCTTGATTGTTTTAAGAGTGACTTTAGATGACTGCAATTCATATGAAGATCACAATGTGCTCAACCTTCTCACACACAACACTTAAATAGGAAACTCAAAATTAACAATGAAGTAAAAAAGGTCACAGCAGCAAAATTTTTCAACACGAGCCTGAAAAACATCACCTGCACTGTTACGACACGTCTCGGTCCTATCACTCAAACCACAGGGTCATTCTGTCACTCTCGCCACATCGACCCTCAAGGTTTCGGAGAAAAACAATACTGGAAAAAAAATACCATGTGCGCTTCCAGACCCGGAGTGGCCTTGGCCGAGTCCAAAAAAAGGGAGCGAGAGAGACAGATGAGGTTTTTGTGGTTTCAGTGACAGAGAAGTCCATCCATGGAAGAGATCCCACAGCTCAAAACCACCTTGGACAAACTTGGCGGCCCTACTTGGCGAGAGGCCAAACCCACAGAGCAGGACAGTCTTGTTTGGTTTTCTTTTCCAATGGACAAGCGCTCAGAGAAAGCTGCTGACACATCCCTACACATGCATGACCGTTATCGACAGTAAAGCCACTTAAACTATACTGTAGGATCACCAAAGTTGACAAAACACATTTTAACAGTTGATTACAACATATGAATGCATTGGTGAAGAACATCACTTTGATGCTAAAACTCAAATGATAAAATCAATCACATCCAAAATAAAAGTTTATTTTCACATAATATACGTATGTGTACTGTGTGTATTTATAATGTATATATAAATATACACACATTATAAATATAATATAGATAATATAATCAAAATATTTTGTTAAACATTTATATTTATATATACACAATAAATATACACAAATATTATGTAAACACAAACTTTTATTTTGGATGCGAAAAAAAAAAAAAAACCACATTACTGGTGCAATAACTAGTTTTCCTCCTGAGAAGAGCAAGAAAACAATGGTTGACTTACTGTCATTATTTACTACAAACAAAAGATGTTTTGAAAAATGTTCATAGTGGTCTTTACTTTTATTGCACATTTATCGTGCTTCTACGATTTTAGCAGCTTGACCGCATCCGTTCCCATTTACTTTCATTGTATTCTGCTAAACATCTCCTTCTCGACTACAAAAGAAAGTCAAACAGCTTGTGAACGTCATGAGGTTGGGTACATTTTCATTTTTGGAGGAAACTGATCCTTTAAGGACAACACATAATAACACATAACAACACGTATATTATTTATATACTATTATATTATTATTACAGTAATGTAATAATAATAATATAATTAGCTTTCATTTTTATATTTTCAGTTTTCATTTTAATTCAAGTTTGAATAATTTGATGTATTTTTGTAGTTTTTTTGCATTTTTAATATGTGTATTTAGCAATAATTTATTTTCATTTCATTTTACTTTTAGTAATTTTAGTACTTCATTTTCAGTTATTTTAGTAAGTTAGGAAAGCAACATTTCTCATATTCGTTTAAAACATTTTTCTAATATTTATATCTTATTTTATTTGTACAGAGCCCCGTACATGACATGCAAGAAAAAAAAATTTAATCATCTGCACAATTTACTAATACGTTCCACGTGCATGATTTATACATGGAGTGAACGAAATAGTAAATCATGCGCACGATTTAGCCAACTATTTTATTTCCTGCATGTCAATAGTTCAAATTTATTTCAATTTTTAAAAACAAACTAGTTTTAGTTAACAATAACAAGACTGACTAACAAAGAGTAACTAAAAATGGTCTTGTTTACCTCAGCCGAGGAGTTGCCGTACTGGATGAAATTTGCTGATATGGCATGTTGAAACGGATCGCCCGTTTTGGGAGTCATATCTTGTTTAACCAACAGGGCAAGGTCGACAACCTAAAATGTAAAACCATATCAGCTTATGAGTAAAGTCACTTGATATGAAGACCAAGACGATGATATTTTTTCCAAGAAACATCATATTAAACAATCAGAGTTTATTTTCAGGGGTCTAATTTCATGTTGGCTTTCTGGGTTTATTGCATTGGAAACAGAGACGGACCAAAAGTAAAGTTCTAATTTAGCAAACATAAAAGTGTTTTCCTGAAATGAGACGGTTTTATTTGATCTGAGATACAATGTGATTTCATGCTCGGAGAAAAATACCAGCTCACCTGGGCCACCGTCTCGTAGGCCAGATACGACAGGATCTCCATGGATATGGCGTTGGGCTTCACATCCAGACTGCTGCAGTCCAGCCACTCGCGGAATTTCGAGGCCTTTTTAGCTAAACGGAGCAAATCATTTGAGTACCACTCAAAATTCATTCTAGACTGTATAAAAAAAATGCACGCCAAAATTTACAAAGTTAACTCTGACTGAAGAATTGAAGAATGATCTGTTTCATCTCGTTTCTTCTCACAAAGAGAACTTACGGAAGATCTGTTGCTTAAAAAGAATGTAGTATGCAATATGCATACAGTAGGAATAACAGGATTACATCCAACATTTACATTTATTCATTTAGTAGAAGCTTTTATCCAAAGTCAGAAAATCAGCAACTAGATTTGTAGCACACAGTGGCAAGATTAAGGAAGAACTAGATCAGTGCAAAAATATTTCCAAAATGTGCAGTACAGATGAGATACTATAACCACTATGCAATACACTTGACTTTCCATGAAAAAAAAAAGATTGCTTCGTTTGACTTTTTTTGTTCAGACTCACGAGGCATTTTATCACAACATTTGAATACAATACAAAATGTATCACTGGTAAAAGATTATAAATTGCTGAATGAAACACTCAATGAGACGATCTAGCTTACCACCAGAACCGTTTGAAATGTTCAGCACTGCGCATCAAATACTTTCTCTGCAAACTATTAAACGCAGCATACAAATTTACTGCGTACACAATTTACATAAGAACAATACGTTTTTAATCCCAAACAAATCCTATTCAAGCAAAACCACTCAGTCCCACCCTGTGATGCGTTTTCAGTCATATTTTGTGTTTACTCAGCATCAGCGTTATGTAACCGGGTTATTCAGGGACATTTCCTGTGCTGTTGTCCCAACCTGCAGCTCAATGCCAGTAAGACATCATAGCTACTGGAGCGGCACAAAGCCAGCGAACATGTTATTAGTGCTGAAATGTGGCCTTGAGAAGCCAGTAGTGGTGTGTTCACAATCCCACAGCTGCGTTCTTACAAGCCCTCGGGCACACAACTGCCAACCAAGCGACTCATCAAAGACGATATCTGATGCAGGAGTTCTGAGGAGTGAGCTCCTTTACACTAATACTACAAACCATACCTGACATGCTCATGGAGCAACAAAACGGTTGCAGTCATCTATGTGTATGCAGTAAACTCCAGAGAAAAGCATTCCTGTAGCTCAAATATTAGAATATGACACTAGCAACGCCAAGTTCATGGGTTCGATTCCCAGCAAATGTATGAACTGGTAAATGAAAATTATTATGTACTGTACGTGAACGATTACTCACAGAAACTCAGCTGTCGACTTTCACAGAAATCACTGTACTGACTGGAATCCATGTTTCTTGTCATCTTCTCAATTCTCTGTATAAAGAAATGAAAAGAAGAATACCATTTTCATGTGACAACATCATAAAACATGCACACCTCTCACTCCAGTCTTCAGCGTCTCATCCCTCAGAAATCATTCTAATATGCTGATTTGCTGCTAAAGAAACATTATCAGCAGTAATGCATTACAAGTAACTTGAGTTACATAATCAGATTACTTTTTAAAGTAACTAGTAAAGCAAAATTACCTTTTCAATTTATAACAACATACACCTTATTTTTCAAATAAGTAACGCAAGTTGAGAGAAATAAAGTGCACAGGTGTTTTATGTGTAAACATGATGGTTACTTTAGCTCTGTCTAGACTAAATGTGAGCATGTATGCATTCAATCTAACTTTATTAACAAATGTTTTTGCTGCTGACCTTCAATGATCTTATTCAACCACACTAACAAGCAACAGTTACTTTATATTAGATTTAGAAATAAGAGTGGTGAACGTCCTGCTCCTGTATCCCATTCTTCTCCAATCCAGAATGGCAGCACAGCTCTTTTTTTTTTTTTTTTTGCTGCGCCCCCTACTGTACAGGTGTAAATATGTATTTCCTTTAGCCTGAGGCTTATTCATTTCACTTTTGTTGTGTTATTAAAAACCAACAAACAAGCAAGCCCAGTCCAGATGAGAAAAATGACCGTTAAAGTAACGCGACATTAACTTTAACATTACTTTTCATAAAAAGTAAGTAACGAAAATAGTTTGAGTAATGCAGTATTGTAACGTACTACTTTTAAAAAGAAACTTTCCCCAACACTGATTATCAATGTTGAGATCCATTGTTCTGCTTCATGATTTTCAGGATGATCTGATGAATAGACGGGACAAAAGAACGGCATTTACTTGAAATAGAAATCTTTTACTTTCGATAAAAGTACATTTTTGAAAAGACCACCCGTCATAATTGGCGTTTGAGGGTGAAGTGTGTCATTTCTACATTTGCTGATAGCAGTTTTTTGGATTCCATCATCTCCTCAATTAGGATATTGTGGAGCTCCTGTTTGACGTCATGTTTTAAACCACAGTTTTATCAGCAGCTCTAAGGATTAAACATCAAGCCAGTCGTTTTCACTTTACGCTACACAAGATAAAATGGCATAACATAGCAAGAGAAGGACGGTCTCTGTAAACTTTAAGAGAGCCATGCGCAGTAATGAGCCCTCTTAATAGCAACCCAACAGGTTTCCCTTGGATTTACAGCCGAGCGTGTTAAGTTGCAGGTCAGAACCTATAATTAGACATTTCCTCATCCTGGACCAATTTCATACCTTCACATAACAGTCAATTTGAGCTCTCTACCAGGCTGTGTGTCATAAAAAAAGGTTCAAGGTTTATGACCGTTTTTCTCTCCCCCCTCTCCCCTCATGCCGCGAAGGATCTGTTTTACAGTCTAGAGAGAGAGACGCGTCTCCGAACTGGTTAGCGGGAAGCGTCAAGTTCGAGACTGAGGACAGTCTGACACGATGCTCGGGGCTCCGGGCCCGACGCGAGGCAGCCTGGATCGTTTTCAGGCCACCCAAACCAACCGGAGTCTTTTTATTTAGTTAGCTGGCAGTCATTGGAAATTCCATCTTTGAAAATACATATTAATGATGCTGAGCGCCTGCTCGTTACACAGCACTGGAACTGTGATTTCTATTAGTGTCGTTAAGAGCCGAACGGAGGTCTCGTTTTGCAGCGCGGAGGGGGAATTCGCAGCAGCCTCGGTGTCTGGGTCCCGCTCCAAATTGGGCCGCGAGCGATACGAGACTGGAGCCGCTGCACTTTTAAATAACTCTTGTCAACCGGTCGGCCAGAGACCGGAGAAATGTTTTGACTGTGGCTTATTGACTGAAAAGAGCAGCGGGGGGATTCGATGTTTGAATACTATGTATAGCCGCTGATTAAATCAAAACGTTGACCCACCTGCTAATAGCCAAATTATACCCACAACTGACGCAGCGGCCGTATAGGAGGACGTTGGCAAATATTTGATTTGGCTGCTCACGGCTTTCATTTCATGCCAGTGTGGTCTGGATAAAGGGAATCTCAATTTGTACGAACGCTAGCGATGAGATTTCCATAGGCCGAGGCCCAAGATATATTTTGGATATCTAGTATATTTCATTGCATGTCACACGTGTGTCAGTGATTAACAGCCTGAGGCAGGCTAGAATTAAATTTGTGGGGCATTTCATTGAGTTTAGATGATCAAACAGAAATGAAATTAAAGTGCCTCTGTTTTTGCTCATAAAAACTAAAGCTGCTCGAACGAGAGTCAGTGATCTCCGTGCAGTCATACGTGCTGGTTTAAATGAGCGTTGACTGAATAAGACACCTAATGCCACTCACAAATCCCTGAAAGAAAAAATCCACTATCAACTTCCTGAACCTCTTAAGGGTCAAAATCATTAAAACATATTCGGCTCATGTTCGACTGTCCTGTGCAAAGGGTTAGGCATTTTTACTAACGCAAAACAATCGTTGGTCTAGTTCCTTTTGTCATTTATGGCACACTTGGTCTGAGATCGATTTGTATTCATTTTGCTCTAAATGTGAACACTCTGAACAGAATTCAGACCATCTCTGAGAACGATTCACCAATATAACATGCAAATCTCTTTAATTTCCCCAAGCAAGATTTTTTTTTTATCCACACCAAAGTGGAAATTAAATGAAATATTACATATACATTTTTTTTTTTTTTTAATTTTCAGTTTAAGAACAATAATATAAATAATATGGTAAAAGTATTTTGCCATTGTATACGGTAATATGGTGTGATATGCTAAAAGTGGTGTTGGTTGAAACAAACAAATGCATGAACAATCAAACAACTAAAACACTTTCAAATTCAGGGGCATTGATTTATGATATTTAATATAAGTATTACATACATGCATGTATATTACTGTACACACACACACACACACACGATTCGATTTCAAATAAATGTTGTTCTTTTGAACTTTCTATTCATCGAAGAATCTTAAAAAAATGTCATCATATTAGAATGATTTCTGAAGGATCATGTGACACTGAAGGCTGAAAATTCAGCTTTGAGCACAAGAATAAATGACATTTTAAAATATATTCAAATAGAAAACGGTTACTTTAAATTATACTAATATTTCACAATATTACTTGTATATTTTTGTAGTTTTAATCAAACGAATGTCGCTCTGGTGAGCATAAGAGACTTCTTTTAAAAACATTAAACATCTTTTTGAAACAAAAATAAAATGGACAAAAAAGAAAGCCAGGCACAATGTGAATTCATATAAAAAAACAAAACAAAACAAAAAAAACAAACAAAACATTTTTTTTTTTTTTTTTTTTTTTTTTTAAAGAGAAAATAGCATGAGACTCAAAAACTTGTAGATTTTTTTTTTTTTTTTTTTTTTTTTTATAAAAACAACTTTACCATTTGCATCACTTTCCTGAATCTAACAGTGGGAGAAAAATACCGAAAGTTTTGTGAAAACCCGAGCAAGCAAAAGTGCAAGAGTTTACATAGCCATTTTCAGCTTTCACGATTTCCTAGGGAATTTGCAAAAGACAGATCACCAGTGTCCCAGAATAGCATCCTGCTGTCATCATGGCATTAAGGCAAAACAATGTAGATCCCACACATCATGACAAAAACACTTTTAAGCATTCCCATCTGAATGTGGCCGAGAAAATAACAGATTGTCAAGAGATCTTAGAGGGTCCTTGGGAAGATGGATGATCTGCCTGAGGAAATACAATCCACACACCACTGACAAAAGAGAAGCCATCGCCGGCTGATCAAGAGCAGGAGCGAGCGGGTGAATTATAACCCTGCCCGACCTGATCGCGGCTGCCCTGGCTGTACTCATGTGCAGTTAGCGGACTGGACATCTGACAGATGTTTGACCCGTAAGCTGCGGCTTTGGAAATCCTATGAAATAATGGCCCGAGTATTTACACAAGTGTTGTAGTTTATTCACAGCAGTGAGAACATCAAGAGAGTAAGTGGATGTGGCAAATGAGGTCTTTGAAATAGTCTCATTTACTGTAATAAAGAGTGCTACTGGTAGTGATAGACTGATATAATGACCAGGCTAATGAAGCCGACGATATTTGGGTATTTTGAAATATTTGGGCTATTTTTGGCAAATTAACGTAAAAATCTTGTTTTCAAGCACAAACTTCCTATTTATTTTATTTGGTCAAATTGTACATATTTTATTTGTATTATGTAAATAAAATTATGACAGTTGATATGATATACAGTATAATATGATATGTTATTGTATTGTTTTTCAAAATAATAAACATTTAATAAAGAATTTACATAAATATAACAACACACTAAGCCTTCTATAATTATTGAATACACTAACGTTCAAAAGTTAGATGTCAGTAAGATTGTTGGTCAAACTCTACATTAGGTGTGCTTAACTACTATGTTGCACATACTTGCATCAAAAAATAAGTACAGTGTACTTAGTGCTTATTGCAAAACACTTGCTGCTATTGAGATGGGATACAGTTAGTTAGTTAGGTTTGGTGGTAGGTTTATGTTTAAGGATGGGTAAGGGAAGGGACAACAGAGTAAATGTAATTACGGAGATTACTACAGTTAGCTCACGAGACGAGACACAAGATTAAGTTCACATGAATGAGACAATATTTTTAAGAATTAAATACATGGTATGAGTATAAACAATCATACTAGGGCTGCAACAATTAATCGATAAAATCGATAATAAATCATCGACAACGATCGTCATAATCGATTAGTCGGGTCTGCCCACGTGCACGCAAAACGTTCGCCAGTCTTGTCAAATTACAGCACTGAATAACGCATTTCTATGGACAAAATGCATTTCAAAACAGTGGAGGAAAGGTGCGCGATCCAAACTGCCCAAAACATGAGAACTCTTTATTTGAAGCTTCAAACTGGCTTGATCTGTCAGGCGCTTGACAGATGCGCGCGCGTCCTCAGCGCAAAGCGTTCATTCTACGGCTATACCCTTATCAGTACATGTTTAAAATTCACGCGAGGATTTCTGTTTTGCATAAAGGTTTGTCCTGACAGTTTGCCTTAAACTTCAAACTTTACATTACTGAATGTGCACCCGCGTCAGACTGACGGAACACGGAGAGAGGGAGACAATTAATGTTCAGTGCAAAAATATTCATTTTGCTGAAATATCTGTTCAGCTTAGGTGTAAAAATCAGTATGTCATTCAGGAATTCATGGTAGTAGTAACTGTAAAGGGATAACAGCATGTCACTGAATAAATGTTAAAATTAAGAAATGACAGGAAGAGGTTCTGTGTGTGTTCTTGCAGATCATTTCTCTTGACTGTTGGTTAACACTGAGTTTGTGTTTTTGATTTTCTTTATTATTTTATTTTTTTAATGTAGAGATTTAAACTATATTCACTATATACAGTGCTTAAATTTATTAGACCACCGCCACCTAAACTAAGGGTACTGGTGATTACCAAAATCAAGTAAGCTGTTTAATCACAGTAGTATATCTAATGCTAAAATATAAATATTGTCGTCATGAATTTTCAAATTTACTGTTTTACAAGAAAGACAGAAAATTGGGCATCTTTTTTTAGATGCTCAATTACAGTCAATAACAGAGACTGTGGAAAAGTACATTAAATCAATGCCAGCAAGAGTCCGAGCTGTTATCAAAGCCAAAGGAGGCCAAACAAAATATAACGTTTTTTTTGGACATTGTGTTAATAATGACTTTTTGTCAGATCCCTAAAATATTGATGTTTTCTTTTCTGTGACGGGTAGTCTAAGACATTAAGCGCTGCATGTGTTCATAGCATTCATTTGGCACATTCATTTGAAGAACATTGAGCAGGATGTGCAGTAATGTGTTTTTTGTCAATAAAATGATAAAAAAAGAAAATTAGGATTTTTATCCGATTAATCAAAAAAAATAAAAAAAAATAATAATAATCGGCCAACTAATCGATTATCAAAATAATCGTTAGTTGCAGCCCCAAATCATACGCAGTAAAAGACGACAACACTCAAGAACTGTTAAAGGTTTTGCCACAAACTCAACTGACTGAGTCTTCGGACCTTCGAACTACACATGATCTATGAGCTTCTACAACTTTTGACCTCCTAACTGAACTCTTTCCACAAATTAATAATAGAAATAAAAACAGTATAAATAAGTGCAACCATAATCAAAGTACACTCTCAATATTCAATATCCATTTTTTTCTTTGAGCATGATACTAAAAGACGGATACAAGTACACAACCCAGCCTAAGAAAGTTTTCATATCGGGAGAGCCCCTTTTAAAACTGCGGGGTACAGAAATCGCAAATAAATGCTTTCACAATTGCGTGTGCTCTGTGAATAGGGAGCACGGAATCTATAAGATCAGACATCTGTCAGACACTTACAGTTGTGTTCAAAATTATTCAACCCCCCAATGCTGTAAATGGTTTTAGAGAATTTAGAGTACATTTGTAATTGAATTCAGAATGAAATCCTACAAGGACTTCTTAAAGAAGCATATGCAACTAAAATGACATCAATTGGTTTTGTAATACAGTAGTAAATGTTTCTTTTGTGAATTCTTTCATTGACACAATTATTCAACCCCTTAAAGACTACCACTCTGAAGAACAGAGGTCCATTGAAGTGTTTTCAATCAGGTATTGAAAGCACCTGTGGATGCCAGGGAGCAGCAATAAAGCCTAATAAGCACCAATTAGGCAGCTTTAAAATGACTGTGATACTCAGCACCTTCTAGACATTTACTGGTGTGGTTACAAACATGGTGAAGTCAAGAGAATGGTCCAGGAAGACAAGAGAAGAGGTGATTACTCTTCACAGGAAGGGCAATGGCTATAAGAAGATTGCAAAGATGTTAAACATACCAAGAGACACCATAGGAAGCATCATTCGCAAATTCAAGGCAAAGGGCACTGTTGAAACGCTACCTGGTCGTGGCAGAAAGAAGATGCTGACTTCGACTGCTGTGCGCTACCTGAAGCGTAGAGTGGAGAAAAGTCCCCGTGTGACTGCTGAGGAACTGAGAAAAGATTTGTCAGGTGTAGGTACTGAAGTTTCTGCTCAGACAATACGGCGCACCCTGCGTAATGAAGGCCTCCATGCCAGAACTCCCAGGCGCACCCCCTTGCTGTCTCCAAAGAATAAGAAGAGTCGACTGCAGTATGCCAAAAGTCATGTGGACAAACCACAGAAGTTTTGGGATAGTGTTCTGTGGACTGATGAAACAAAATTAGAACTGTTTGGGCCCATGGATCAACGCTATGTTTGGAGGAGGAAGAACAAGGCCTATGAAGAAAAGAACACCTTGCCTACTGTGAAGCATGGCGGGGGGTCAATCATGCTTTGGGGCTGTTTTGCTTCTGCAGGTACTGGGAAGCTTCAGCGTGTGCAAGGTACCATGAATTCTCTTCAGTACCAGGAGATATTGGAGGACAATGTGATGCAGTCCGTCACAAACCTGAGGCTTGGGAGACGTTGGACCTTTCAACAGGACAATGATCCCAAGCATACCTCCAAGTCCACTAGAGCATGGTTGCAGATTAAAGGCTGGAACATTTTGAAATGGCCATCGCAGTCACCAGACTTAAATCCGATTGAGAACCTCTGGTGGGACTTAAAGAAAGCAGTTGCAGTGCGCAAGCCTAAGAATGTGACTGAACTGGAGGCTTTTGCCCGTGATGAATGGGCGAAGAATGCATGATTCTGCAGCTCGTGTTGGATCAGCTGGATAGAATTGAAGCGCTCAACCGTTATTCAAATGAATTATTGCGTTTGTAAATGTAGCGGGGGCGTATCCTACCCTAATTTCACCCTCACACTCCACCATGGCAATATCGCGAGACAGCTTGTCACCTCGGCAAGAAATCTCGTCACATTTTAATCTCGTGGTGCAAGATCACATATCACAGCCCTGTAATTACATGCAGATATTTTATTAAATATAAGTACAACGTTAAAACATGTATGTAAACGATAAGTGTATTGTATCAAATAATTCATTTAAATGTTAGAACAGTTAAAGATGCCTAATGTAAAGTGGGAAAAGATTTTTTTAATGTTTTTGAAATAAGCCTCTTCTGCTCATCAAAGCTGCATTTATTTGATCAAAAACAGTAATTCTGTGAAATGTTATTACAATTTAATATCAATCTTTTGTATGTGAATATATTCAAAATATATAATATTTTTAAAATTTATTTCTGTGATCATCACTCATCCAGTCTTCACTGTCACATGATCCTTCAGAAATCATTCTAATATGATGATTTGATACTCAAGAAACATTTCTTATTATTTTCAATGAATTATCTTATTATGGGTGAAAGCAATTGCGCCGCTTCATATTTTTGTGGAAACATGATGCATTTCTTTTTGGATCCTTTAAAGAATAAAAAGTGTAGAGAATCATATTATTCTTGTAAATATCTTTCCTATAACACTTTTATACAGTACCGACTGTTTCAAAGCAGCTTTACAGCGACAGACGGGAAAATGATGATTCAATGATGCAAACACAATTCAATTCTGCTGTAAAGCAGCTCTAAAAAGAATAAAAAAATGTCATTATTCAGCTGAAGTCAGTTCAGTGTTGATTCAATTCAGTACAATATCTCTATAAACCATCTCTGCAGAACACCATCATCAAAATCAGGTCAGTTCTCAACCAATAGTTTCGGACTTTGTACAGTCAAACAAATAATATTTCTAAATATTAAGTGTCCCCAACTAAGCTGGCCAGAGAGAGAGGGGAAAAAAACCCCAAGAAAAACAATAACAACAACAAAAAAACCTTTTGAACAGTAGTGTATATACAGTGCCAAGCCAAAAAAGGGAGGATGAAGAATAATTTTCACACATGAATTGATGCCTCCTAGTATCTTAAATTCATCCCAGTCTTTGGGATGTGCCGGAGTTGACTTTACAGAGTGTTCACCTCTTGCGTTGCCAATGCAAGATCTTGAC